>JAOEHI010050998.1:0-14634 GCA_025447815.1 Percopsis transmontana | reverse complement strand
CTCTTATGCTAGTCTCTTATGCTAGTCTCTTATGCTAGTCTCTTATGCTAGTCTCTTATGCTAGTCTCTTATGCTAGTCTCTTATGCTAGCTTGACCCTCACAATTCACCCAGTTTCTCATTTACATATCATACAACAGTTCTACTGCATGTCTGATTGGGAGTACACTTGAGGCATGACTCCTGCCCAATATGCCATGAGTAAGAGGCCTCACCATGGACACTGGAATTGTTTTTACTATTTCTTTTATGTGCCATTGCAAACTAATATACTACTTGCAAGAGAGAAAATAACAGATGCTTTACGGTGTGTCAGAACTGTTACAATGGCAAGAAAGAAATGTCATTCAGTGGTGTAGAATGATTTGATGAACTGACGGGTCTTGGGGGAAACCCATTGAAGCATTTAATAACATCAGTTAGTACATTGCAGTTTTACTCCCTCTACAATTTTATCGAAAGGCAAGATGACACAAGTCTTAAACAGCTCTGATGATAAGAAAAGGCTTTTTAAGATTCACTCCTTGAATAACCCTTGTGGTTGAAGTCAGCGTTACAAAAAAGCTTTTTTTTTGGTGTGAAAACATATGGTCCTCCCGCACCTGGGAGAGTGTAACAAATCAGGTTTGTTAAACTCGTCCGGTAAGAACATCCTAATTTTGCAAGCTCCACCTCTTCGATTTGTATCCACTTTACATATCAGTCTGAGAACTCCCAATTGAAAACCACTTCTCAGCCAGGTAGAGAACCACCAAATAAATTAGCGAACAGGTGGGTAGTTCAGTTGGTGCCGACAGCAATAAAGTTCCTGTGTACGAAAAAATCCTCCTTCTGATTGGTTGAAGGTGGTTCAATAACCTGCTAATCATTTGATTGACACCCATTGGTTTCCAGACATACTGTATATGCAGAGCAAAATCCAGGACGGTCCTACCAGGCTAGTGTTGAACCTGGGTAGTGTACCAACATGGTCTAGTTGCATGTAGCGTGCAATTGATATTCATGTGAGGGCTCTGCCAGCTAATGTCTCCCATTTGTACCTAAGGCACATCATAAGTGGCAGTCTTTACCCTGACGAGCTGTCTTTTTGACTTCAAAGGGTGGCGTGGAGAAAGATTCTATTATTCTGCTGCAGCACAAATCATTAGTCTCCAAATCTCAGATGAGACTGTTAAGGAAAGTGAGCGTTGAATTAATACCTAGTCACTGGGCTACTGTCAGCATGTGTGTCCGTGCGTGTGTTTGCCTTTTGTGTACATTGCGTAGTTTATGTGTGTCCGTGTGGGTGTCCGTGCGTGTGTGTGTGCTTGTCACCCGCCTCACATGCGAGTTCAAAAGCGACAGAGACAGAGAAAGAGAAACAGAAAACTATCAGACTCTAGTGTCTGAGTAGCCTGTAGACTAGTGTAGTGTTTTTACCACACTTATCATACGAATGTTTAAGCCTTTCCACTTTACCTTTGGGACACCACCCCGGTTGACGATTATGTCAATAATCGGAAGAAATATGAATCCTTGACAATAGGATTAACCATGTTCTGTTATACACAAATATAAAGTTAGTTTAATACATAAATTCAGTTTATATTATATAAGGTCGACAAAAAAAAGATAATATAGGTATATATGCAAAACACAACTTTACGTAAACCATAACACAACATCAGTCTTCAATAACCTGGTACTCAATCAATAATAACACAATGTTGCATAATTTCAATATATCAGCAAGTTATACGGGTAATGCAAAGTTGTACACAATGGCCAATGACTCGCCAATGGCCAACGAGTCGCTCAGTGTAGGCAATTGTCACTTGAAGTGTGAACAAGGTGTGATTGCACGGTAACCCTACATTCACACGGATGACAAAGGAGGATGACACCCCTGTTGCATGTCGCTGATGGGCGTTCCTGGCTTGTGGTTACTTATTGGTTGATCATTTCTGCAGCGCGCGTCACTCCTGCCTTCACTCCTGCCTTCACTCCCATCGGTAGTCGCCGCGTCGCATCACTCACTCATTTTGCATAAAATAGGTCTCTTGTCTATTTTCGCCCCGCCAAGTTGCCACGGTTATTTGTGTCGCTGTAAATCACTCAACTTTCATTCAAAGTGAATAGCAGCCGGTCGCTTTGTCTCCCTATTTTGTCGTCCGTGTGAACGTCGGGTAAACGATGCAGCGGCATATGCTGCAGATGTCACTATTCGTCACTCACGTGGCTTCTGAAGCAGAGCAGAGGCAGTATTTTACACCATTGGAAATGCAGCCGTTTTACCCAGAAGTCACAGTAAACTGTGAGCAGTGTCTGACAGGAGTGTGGATTGAGGCTCGACTCCGCAGACTCCAAAGGAACAAAAGTTTAGAGATTTATCTGTGTGGATTTCAATTTCGGAGACAATCAGAAGAGCAGGGTGGCAAATTCATGAGCACACATTCGCTCAGGGTATCACAGAGATTGTCGCTAAATTGTTTCTGCAGATGAGAGGGGCAGCTGGCGCTGGCAGTAGGATTGCATTGCCCATGTACCTGTTCGCCCCCCCCCCTCTCGGAGCCCCTTGGTATCGGCCTCCTACATCTGACTGTCCCCACAAAGAGAGCTCTCAGCTCCAAGTATAACTGCTTCTTTCCCATTATGCAAATGATTTCCCTGCAGAAAAAAAAGCACCACACTCAGTGCCCATCAAATCAATGAGGCCTGCAGTTTGAATGCGAGTGTTTTATTTCCTTTCCTTTGCACTCCCTCGCCCCACTTCCTCCCGCCCCACTTCTGAAAAGTGAGTCTATTTCTGAGGCATAGCATTGTTGTTCTTCTGGGTGTGTGTGTGTGTGTGTGTGTGTGTGTGTGTGTGTGGGTGTGGGGGGGGGGGGGCTCTTACTCAATCAATTTATATGAGCCCCTTTGAAGAATAGGTTTCCTTCTATGAGAAGAAGTGGAATTATACAAAAATACTGGGCATATTAGTGTTTTTTTAGAATGACTTATATGTTTAGCATTCCAGGCGCATGCATCACACCAATAAACTTTCCCCAACACATTAGACTCACTCTTTAGATGCCCTGGAGCTACGTGGACTTAAAACGTCACCAACATTTAATCCTCTTCTCTTTGGAAATGCCTCTTATGGTAATGCTACAGTGTAGTATTGTGAAGTTCTTACGTTATAATGTTATAACTTGTTGAAAGGTGACATGTAATACAGTGAAATGTTAGTACACAAGTTTCATCATGATCTCCCATAACACACTACAGTTCGTCTGCGGGCTAGTGGATATGAGAGTGTGTTTAAGACATCGGTTTACGCTGGACAGACATCTGAGGATTAATTGACTCTTTTTGTTCAGTGCTTTTTACAGTAGGCTACACACAGAGAATCAGAAGCCGGTGGATCAATCAAATACGACACTCTCTTTTCCCATGCCCAAGCTCCCTGCGAAAACATCAAATAGCAGCTCCTGCAGCAAGATCAGCCCAGCTACCTGGAAGCCAGGTTCATTCATGAGCTCAGCCATTCCCAGAGGAAATCATGCACAGATCTGATGGTCCCAAAACGCTTACAGTTTTCCATGTGCGCGTTCCAGCTCAAGCTGTTGCCGGGATTGTTGGCGCTCCACTGTTACTCCATTCTGGAACGCCAGCGGAGATTTCCATCCATCACAGACGCCACACGATTACGTCCCCAGGCTTTGGGAAGCTAACGTGACGCTAACGTGAAGAGGAGCTGTGCTTTCTAACGAGCGCCGTTTTCTTGTGATTCACAACAGATTAGCACGATTACAGTACGACAGCTGTCTAATTACATGGGAAGCCCCCGCCAAGGTGCAAGATACCGCGTTGAAACAGCTGAGAGCCCCCCCCCCCCTCTTGACTGTGCTAGCACACGGTTATATTAGTTTTGCTAATGTGCAGTGTGTTGTTGTGTGTGATGTAATTGCTGAGGTATTGGTATGAAATGGGGGAGGGGGGAGGGTCGTGGGTGAGAATATTTGCAATGTTTCTGTTTTGTCGAAGGGCCACAACCCCTCCAAGAGTATAAACAGTAAACTGACAAGCAGTATTTATCAGGCGCGACAGCTCGTCAAAGGCGGCATAGCTATAGACATCTCACTATCCTATCATCCGCTCTGTCTGTCTTTATATTTGCCTGTCTTAGATGAACAGGTCTCCTTGTCTCCTATTAAAACTGTGACAGCGAGTATAACATCTGCTCTATTGATTTTCCCCATTCACTCTGTATTACCTCCTAGCAACCTCGTGTGTTTCCCAGAGCTGACAGGGGCTTGGTATTGTCAAGACAGAGATTTCAGAAGAGGCTACACAAAAGTCAGGCAAAGAAATGATGAAATAAGAAGCAATATGGAGAAAACAGGAAGTTCGCTTTGGCTGTTCTGACCTCAAAAAAGGTGACACCACTCGCTCAAATCTCCTTCACTCTGACAGGCTCTGGCACCAAGTTACACATTCTCGTTTTTTTGTTATTTTTGGGAAATTATTCTCGCATGAAACAGTGCGTCTAAATGAAAATGAATTGAAACGGAAAGCAATCCTGACAGCAATATGATATATTAATGATTCACTGAATTTGTGATTGAGGATTTCTCCGGCTAAATTTCCCCAGTTTCTCTCCTGCCTCCATCTCCCGCATTCCAAGCATGCGATACCGTCAGGATCCCAGCTCTCGGCTCGCGGTGTCCATCCCCTCGGGTTCACGGGGCCGCCGCGGACGTAAACAAACCGTGGTGGTAAACAAATCGATTTGAATCTCTGACTGGTTTTCAGTGTTGAAACTAAGATGTGTTAACATAGAGTCAGAATTAAAAAATATGATATATAAAGAGATTTTGCCAAAACCTGGATTCTTGCCTCCCTATCTGTTGAGCACTGTCGCTGCTACTTAACTTATTATATTGTTAGAATAAATGCAACCTAAGAAATGTGGGCACACCGTCTCTAAAAAGCATATTGATTAAGTTTTTGTCATTTTGGTCAGCAAGGTAGTCCAGTGGTCTGGGTGTTGGACTCCCAGCTAGAAGGTCATGGGTTCAAGCCCCAGAGTTGGCCTACCTGTAAGCATCCTTGAGCAAGATGCCTAACCCCTACCTGCTCCATGTAACAGCAGCATGTAATTGTAAGTCGCTTTGGATAAAAGCGTCTGCTAAATGACGTAATTAAAATTGTATGTAGAGTAATCGGTCAGGGTATTTCCATGTTTAGAGTTATCATGCACAATATCTGAGCGGAATTAGTGTTTTGTCTCCGATCATCACATAGGAATAACATACAGTACGTCACTTATTACTTCAACGTACATCGTTGTGTTTAGATCCGAACTGAAATCATCGCGATTAGATGAAGCACACGTGTCGGTGCAGGATGTTCTGTCTGTGAGCGTGGTGTGGGGGGAACCCTCTTCTGCAGCACATTGCCTCCCAGTGGCCAGAAATACACACTACCCTCAAGAGATTTTTCTGCATATTTGTAATGGCAGTCAAAACCCGCTAAGCATTGTATGCATGGTCTCTAGACGCTGGCAAAAGAGTTTTCATATCCTCACTGACAGAGGGGGTGAAATTACAAACTATTGTTGTTTTCTCTTGCATTTTCCCAGAAAAAATTTTGATTTCTGTGCGTCCTACCTGAAGCACTTACTGTATCTTTTTTGTCTTTCCCACAACACCAGCTGTTTATTTGCTGTGGGACTCACCATGTCCAGATATGAGCAGTTAGACTCCAGGATTGTCGACAGTTGAATGCCTGCGAGTTCTCCGCTCAAGTCGTGATAGGAAAACGTGCGTACTGAACGTAGTCTAAAGGCTAGTGGGTGTGTGTGTGTGTGTGTTTGATAAAAGGTTATGTATTGGTTCTCCTCGTGGCCCGGGCATTGCTGGATATGAGTGGCTGTCAAAACAACTGAGGTGAGCAGATCCCTCTCCAGCTCCGCCCCCTGCCAGCTATTCTTCCCCCAGATGCATCGTCATCAAGCTGTCGCTTCTTCACATCCCCGCTCCGACCCTTCACTAATCTGTCCCTCATTCGAGCGGGACATGGGCCAGTGGCCACCATGAACCTATTCTCGTCCAAAAGGAGACAATCGGGCTCGCTTGCTGCGGGCCTTTCAGAGGGAAACATTATGCTGTCGCCTGCGTGTTTTCTTTATTTTTATTCAGTCACTTAAACTGCGATACTGCGATAGAAGAATAGTTCATTTTAATTTCACGAATATGAAAAGTATTATCGGTAGCTTCAGCGGTCTTATGCTCTCTTTATTGCTGTCCTTGTCACAGAACCCTATCGTTCTGTGACCTTTGACAGACAACAGGAATAATTATGCCTGTATCCATTGCAAGGTTATATATGCATTATTGTTTTTATTATTTTTTACATTTATTAAACACTCAGTGTATTTCTAATGGGGACGGTGTGCACTGTAACACAACTGGCCAATTAACTATATGCACGTGTACATACAAAAGGTGTAATGGAATTTTAATTTGAACTACATACAATTCTATGTTTTACATAGAATTGTTCTATAGGTTTAGACAGCTGTTTCTTTAGTCACACACACAGCATATGGGCAGAGTCTGTGAGGGGGCTGGTACTGTATGTTAATTGCACTAGGATCTAAGATGTTCTTTGAACTAATTCCCTTCCCCCTTTCCTCCTGAGACAACATTTGAACTTCTATTATCTCCTCCAGATAAAGGTGTTTTATGAGGATGTCACAGGAGAATGTAAGACTGACCCTGACCTGGTCACATCTATAAAGAGGGCACTCACCATTTCTGAGTATGGCTCCTTCTCATTCAGACGTTAGAACTCGTTTGTGATCCTGTCCCTTCTTTATTAAGAATAATTACAAGCCAAAGACAAACTTCTCTTGTTCCTGTTTGTTTTATATTGTAATTTTCCATAACAAACGCATGTAACAGTCCTTTAGGTGCTGAACTAAGGCTATGTGTATAAAAAGACGGGATGCCCGCACACTATAATTTGTAATGCTCACTAATGTGAGATAATGGCTCTGAGTTTGGCATACAGTAAGACGCAACATGACATTAAGCACGTTTAGACAGAACTAAACCTCTCTTACAGTTCAATTTCAATCGGACATTACTGGGAAAAGCAGTGCCCTTCCAAAGGGCAAAAACAAGACAGGCAAAGGACATGCATTGTACATATATCTGCACAGCTGGACAGGTAGCTATAGTGCACACATGCTATTTCTCTCCGCACATTTATTCTGCTTGACACCCATTTTGATTTGTATATATTGTCATCTCCTGGTGTGCCAAACATGTCAGGACATATCTCTGTTGCTAGAACGCTCTTTACAACCACTCAATATTGGGTTGTTTTATCCGGCTTCGTCTAAAGCCTTCCTCTGTGTGAGATTAATAGCATGTTATTAACGTAAATTGCATGTATACTTTTGAGTGTGTGTGTGTGTGTATGCGTACGTGATATGCAAGGCAAGGGTGTGCATGAGGCCATTGAAGCTGTACGGCTGTGTAGTGGCTGTGTGTGTGGCTACTGGCTAGAGAGAGAGAGAGAGAGAGAGAGAGAGAGAATTTTAGCGTATTGAATAGATGCTGTTCATTTGTCTGGGGGGGAGGGGGGCAGGGTGCACAACCAATGGATACTTGACAGGTAAACACTCGGGGGGGCTCAAGCGTTTTCTCCGATTTTTCTCTGCCGTGCTTTGCACACTGCCCGCGGTTTGCCGGCAGGGTTATTCCGAAATGGCGAGGCAAGGGGCTAAGAAACCAAGCAAAAAGTTTCCTTTTAAATTATTATTTGTGGTGTATTTCTGCTTCTACAAGGTATTTCAATTGCACTTTGTAAAAACGCTTAAAGAAACGCAGTGCAGTCCCTTCAGTGCGTCTGTTTCTTCCTCAGGTCTGCTCCCGCGTTCCTGTACTAGGGAAACACGCCTCCTATACAGACGGCGCTAAACCACGCCCACACCCCCACACTATTCCTGCAGGCCCCGCTACCTGGGATCACAACCCTGTCCAATGCCTGCACCACCCAGGTTCCCCCCGGCATTCCTATTATTTCAGCCCTGCTTCCCCCGCCTGCCCTGGAAGTTTCAAATTAACTCCCTCCTGACCGGATTGATAACTAACCGCTAGCTCAGCTCAGCTTTGCATGCATTATTCCATGCTAACAAACCTCTAGTTAGGAAAGCCGGTGCTCGCTAGCCCTTGCCTCTAATGATGCCATGAATGAGGGAAGGGGCCCCCAGATGGATGGCCTTTTCAAGCGGCGCTGCGTCCTGATTCAGACAGGTTGCTGGGGTATGTAAGGTCAGATCCTACAGCGATTTGGATTAACTGGTAGCGCTGTGTCTCCGGGGGGTGGGGTTCCCGCTAGGCCCCGTCCGTATATACTATATCTTTGGAACCCTCTGTCCTTTTTCTAGCCGGTTGAATTATTCATGTGCTAAAGCCACCGCTCCTATCTGCGCAGGGAGCAGCTTTCCAGGGCGTGGAGCCTGCAGCCCCCCCGACTGTTGGAGGACCAGAGCTCCAGCAGGCCAGCCCAGGTCCTCACGCTGGTGTTGTCCCCACCTCTCTCTCTTCCCTCGTGTTCTAGGGTTCATTTCTCTGTCGTATTGGCCCCGCTCTCTCTCTCTCAGAATTGCCATGACGTTTTTATTATTTTAATGTATTTATTTAGCTTATAATATATAAACACACGTTTCACCCCTACACAGTTGTTTATACAGTGTATTTATACGTAGTCATGTTATTAAAATAGAGTTCATAGAATCAGTTTAATCTACCTCTTCACTTGTTCTGACTCATATCTCTGTCTTCCCCAACTCCACACTTCCCCCCCCGCGCCGCCATCTTGTTCCGCATTCTTCCGCCTTCCCTGTCCTCTCTGCTGCACGGCCGGTGCTCCTCTGTCCCCGAGCCGGGTGCATCGCCGGCGCGGAGCAGATGCTGCCGCTGACCCGGCAGCTAATGTGCCCTGCGTTGTGCGTTCAGCCCTGCTCTCGCGCGGCGTAGCTAGCTTGAAGGGCATGGCGCGCTGCCATCTTTAGCCGCTCTGTGACACCCAGCGAGTGTTCGTACCAGGGACGTAGGAGCACGCGATTCACTCACTTTATATCAACAGAGAGATAGGAGCTATTCATGCTGCATTTGTTTATGTATTTATTTATATTTTTCATTATTTATTATAATAATTATGATTACTATGTCCGTATTCAACATTAGCTTCACATGCATGACGTTTGATCGACATACTGTATCTCTTTTAAATCCTCAAAGATGAGCAGACATCTCCGTCGACCCTGTTATTTCCCCTGAGGCTGTCAGAGGTGTAATGAAATGTGTGTGTGTGTGTGTGTGTGTGTTTCCGTGCGCGCAGAGGAGAGAGAAATTCGCTGCCGCCGAAGATGGATTCATTAGACGAGAGGAGAAAAAGAGATTCTCACACAACCTTCCTACATATGAGAGATGAAGGTGTCAATAATGAAAACATTAAGGGAAAATATTTAAAAAATACTTTTCATCTTTCCTCTCTCAGCTGTAATGAGCATGCAGTAAAATATATGCATTTAGGCAGCAGAGAGAGGCAATCTAATGGGATATGTTCTAATGGTGAACATGCAGTTTACTTCCTGGGCCTATATGAACCCCGCATGACTGAATACTAGGTAGATCTTCCCTGCGATTAAAGAAAGAAAACACTCCAAATCAACATATTCACCAGATGTAGTGTTATTGTGACTGTCAGTTCTGGTTGAACATAGCTATTCGGGGACATTTTTGTTTTTTACGAGGTTAGGCATTCAGGGCAGTAGAAATAACTGAAGAGGGTCTAAATGCTAACTGCCTGGGATGCATTAAAAACAAAACAGACTGGAGTCCACCGTGCCGGACACCACAGAAACCCTGTTAGAAAGCTCAAATGAAACCTTCTCCTCATGCAGTTTCAGAGGGATGTTTAGCTAATTAAGTGTGCTGTTGGACATTTTAACGAGAAGCCCTTCAGTATTGCTTCAGCCCCACATTGAGTGTTCAATAAATATAAGTGATTAGGTGCTTCTGGGGACCCCTGATGAAAATCAATGTTGTGTCATTATTTATGGATCCAGTCAGAGAAGATAACGTCAACGTTACTTATAGGAGAGTTCGTCAGAAGGAAGACTCTCTGCCCAGCCGGCAGAGAGTCTTCTGTTTGCTTATGTTATCTCAACAGTTCGCTAATAGAAACTCTCGGCTTCCTCACATATTGGAAAGATATACATCGCCCCATGCCTTCTGTAGGACCCTGCAGTAATGCCTTTTGGACAGACCGGTTCCCACAGAACTACAGCAAACAAAGGGTATGCTCTGGTGGCACCTGTGTTTACTCCCTGCCGATCCTCATTTGTGACCTTCCAGTTTTAAGGGATTGCACTTCCATGGAGCCATGTCGTTCCCGGGTGTCAACCACGAGCAATTCTGCACACAAATCGAGAAGCGTCCCTTTAAGAGAACTGTCCGTCAATGGAGAGCATTCTAACAGACAGCGCCACGCTCCCCCCACTCCTCCCACTCCTCCCACTCCTCATATGCCTGAGTGGTGGAGTGGCCTGCACTCCTCGCTACTCCTCCCCCTGCAGCACTCTTAGGCTCCCTCTACAGTCGCACAGCCTTTATATGGACGGCTGTGTTTCGGAATAAACAGTGGCATTGTGGGCATGTGCACCTCCTGTGGAGGTTTGAGGTCTTAGGAGGTTTCAGCTCCTGTTTCAGTCCGCGTGTCTCCTGTGTGTTGAGGAACCATGGCTTATAACTGGGGCGGGGGGGGCGACCTGCCTAGTGGAGCCAACGGCCTTGTGTCTCGGGGGTGTTCCTCGAGGTTCTGTGTATACAGACCCTGAAGCACTGGTGGAGTGCTCTAACGCTCTGCTGGTCTGGGACCTTCACACAGCATGGAATATTGCTTAAGGGATGTTTTTTATTGCTTTTGAAACAAGCCATTTCCATAAATTTGGTGTATTTCGGAAATTATTGAAGCAAAAGGTTTCTCTGTAAAGTTTTTTTGTTACAACAGCGTGGTTAGGCTGCTTACTTTGACAATACACACTATTCTATACAGGATTGTTGTCCAGACCTTCAAGGAGGTCAGATGTACTTTATTGATTCCCATTGGGGAAAGTACCATGCCAGTACAATGACAAACTCCACACAAAATGGCCCCAGTTGGGGTTCAAACCCAGGACCCTCTGGCTGTGCTAATCAGTGTGTCACCCACAGAAACCTAAAGTAAGGTAAACCGTTACATTATTCATGTAAATTTCAAAATACTACATTAGATAGAGTTGCTGCATTGGGTTTAGTGAAATCTTTCCCAGCATGTGTGCCCCAGCAGAATGTTAATCTAGCAGAAGCGTTCATGTAAAGCCTCTAAGTGACATGTCTTTGTTTCTCTGACCTCTGAAGGCCACTCTGCACCACACACACCTCTCCTCTCTGCCCGGCGGGCTGGAGTGTTTACGAGGACCGCACAAGCGTTGACCCCCTGACCTCCGGCCGCATTGTGTGCCACCGCGGTGCGCCTCACCCTGTCTGTAAATGCCAGCGCCTGTTTTGTTCTTCGGGGGGGGGGGAGCGCGCGGCGATCAAATGGGCGCAATACAGCCTGGCGAGGCACAGAGGTGCGGAGAATGTCACCTGCGTTCCACACAGAGACAACTGGGTCCCGCGATGAAGAGGCTGGCTGATTACCGACTGGGAGAGGTCAGGGAAGGTTGGCACCTGCCTGTTTCCATCAGCGCCACACTTAGATAAGAGACACTGACGCAGAACTGCTGTGTTCTCCCAGTCACGTCCCACGACAACAGCAGCAGGACTCCTCAGGACTTTACAGGGACGTTGAAACAGAGAGTTCTTTTGGTAGCTTAAATATTATGCTGATATTCTGTGTATTTTGTAGAGCCGAGTCCTGGGTATGTTTCGGAGCTGGCCTTGCTTAATTAAAGCCAAATCCTTTTGCATTCTGTTGCCTGCAAATTATTAACAGCTTGCTATTCGAGGGAGGAAAATAATGGATAATATCGAATTTTTATTTATTTATTTGTTTTTTTTTCAAATAAGCCCATGACTAGTCATTGTTTGTCATAGTGTGACATCTGAGATCTGATCTAATATTCTCCACCTGTCTCTGTTGACAGTTTATGGCACTCTTCCATCTTCACAGGCGGTAGTGTTTACAGCTAAATGCTGTGTCGTGTTTACAGCTAAACGCTGTGTCGTGTTTACAGCTAAGCGCTGTAAACACGACGGAGAGAAAAAGGGCGTGCTAAATGCTGCCGCACTTCCATAAGGAACATGACCAGCCTGCAAGCATCTCTCCGCCAGCAGGCGTTGACACAGCGCGGCCTCCGGCGGACGCGCAGCGTGGGTGGACAAGCAATCCAACCTTGGGCGGGAAGCGATCGAACCTGCATCGTCAGCACAGGTGGGATTTCCTGGAAATGCTGAACTGCCGTCCTGATTGGCTGTCACTCACTGTCGGTCAGGCAGAACCCTGCTATCAATCATGGAGAACACGCTCGCACGCACGCACGCACGCACGCACGCACGCACGCACACACACACACACACACACACACACACACACACAATGCGCAGACTATTTGCAAGTAAATTGCAAAACTTTCATTGAAGGAGAATTACCCCAGAGAACGGACAGGGAACGCTTGCCTGAGCCCACAAGTGTTCCGCCGGAGCAGTTTACTTGTAGGAATGAGAGAGGCTCGTTAGAGCCAGGCTGCCCTGATGAGACACTTTAATTACATGCCATAGGGACCCCTGCAAATACTGGGGCTGCCATTACAACGGCTACTAACATCGCGAGCTGCCACCGCATCAAAATGCGCCCTTCACACGGTCAGTGTGTTGGACGTACAAGCTCAACATGCTAACATGCTAACATGCTAACATGCTAACTAATCGATGTTACAGGGTGCAGGGAAAAACGTTTTTGATATTAAAGTGACACTGGCGCAGAGGCAGATGATAATATATGTCCCTGAATTGTTTTAAATTCAGTGGTAATTACTAGATGTGAAAGTGTGTGTGTTTGTGTGTGTGTGTGTGTGTGTGTGAAATCGGTGACTAGAGACAGAGAGAGCTGACCAATCATTGAGAGCAGGCTCCCAGATGCAACAGACACACTGGCAGGCCGAGACCACCCTGGGCGTCTCATTTGCAAAGAAACTCTTCTCTTCCTCCCACAGAGTGAACACTCCTGGCTTCAACCTCCACGTTTGTTCCCGCCGGATCTCCCGCAAGACCCCGTGTGCCGGGGACACTCTCTCCCAGGTGTACCCCCTCTTCTCCGGTGTCCTTTGCTGTCTGGCAGAGGCCCCGTAGCTTTCTTAGCATGCAGTGATTAGCTAATGTCACCGTGCTGCAGGGCCCCCACGCGGCAGGGCCAGGGCCCCCCATGCAACAGGGCCCCCCATGCAGCGGGGCCCCCCATGCAGCCGGGCCCCCCATGCAGCGGGGCCCCCATGCAGCGGGGCCCCATGCAGCGGGGGCCCCCATGCGGCAGGGCCCCCCATGCGGCAGGGCCCCCCATGCAGCAGGGCCCCCCATGCGGCAGGGCCCCCCATGCGGCAGGGCGCTCCTCTCTGCTGGAGTCACTTAGACATTGCAATCCCAGCAAAATCAAATTACAGAGACATTAATTT
The DNA here is from genome assembly GCA_025447815.1 of Percopsis transmontana. Classification (NCBI taxonomy): domain Eukaryota; kingdom Metazoa; phylum Chordata; class Actinopteri; order Percopsiformes; family Percopsidae; genus Percopsis; species Percopsis transmontana. The sequence continues at coordinate 939 of JAOEHI010050998.1, read as the reverse complement.
GTCTTGGTAATCCAGCCAGTCAGCTGCACTGGAGAGCTAATCTCCCAGGACTGCGTTCATCAAGTGTGTGATGGCAGCACAAGTGAAGCATTATCTAATTAACAGGAGAGGACTCTGCGGCTAGGAATCACATCTGGCCCCAATCGCAGGCCTCCGCACTAAAACCGCAGTGACAACTAAGCAATGTTGGGGCCTTGATTGGGAAAAATGTCCCCTTCTACACTTATTACCTGTCCACAAAGTGACAGGTTCCAGCCATGTGAAATTGAAATGGCTTCCTACCATTATTGACTTAAGTCCGATTTGCAGAAGCAGTGGACCTTATTTTATTATAAACGTGATATACTCCTGTATTGATGCTGCCCACTATATTGTATGCCAAATGGGCCTGTTTACACCAGGAAAAATGGGAACAAAGTGTAGTTGCATGGTTTTTTCAGTAGCTCATTAATAAAAGAGAGAATATGTCCGGGAGGACTTATTCATTGTTCATGAGAGAAACTTGAGAAAAATATGTACGATAATAATCTACAGTAGTTGAGTAAGGAGTTAGAAGGTCGGAAAAGCTAAAAGCTAACTGTTTTTACTTCTAAATACCTGATTGAATATAAAAGATTCACCTCAGAATCATTAACAAATATTTCACTTCAGACCTTGTGCTGCAAATACTGTCTGCTATTAAAGTAACTCTAATGCCACTACCTGAAAGCAGTGGTGGCTCCAGAAAATTTTGATCGGGGGGGCAATGAGGGGTCCTGGTCATTTCAAGGGGGGTCTAATTTCCGTCTGCAACGCAATGACGCAAGGCGCAGCGACGTTCATGGGGCGTCGCAGTGATTCGTATGTTTATATTTTTTTACATGTCGAATAAATTATTAAATATTATTCTTCTGCGTAGTTTGAAGACAAACATTTTCAAATCTTTATCCCGGATATATA
>JAOEHI010050997.1:6276-50724 GCA_025447815.1 Percopsis transmontana | reverse complement strand
CTCTCTCTCTCTCTCTCTCTCTCTCTCTCTCTCTCTCTCTCTCTCTCTCTCTCTCTCTCTCTCTCTCTCTCTGACAGCTAATGGTTAACTGGAATAACAACAGAGGGTGTGTACCAGTGCTTGTGGGTGGGCGAGCCGTGTTTATGTTGTAGTTTTGTTTAAGTCCTGAATGGTGAAATGTGTCTACGGCTTCGACATCCAGGCTTATGCAGCGTGTTAATGTATCTTTAATCAAATATGTCACCGTTCATGTGTATTTGCAGCCTGTTCAGGGAACCTCTGAAATCTTGCAGTTAGGTAGAATAGCTGGAATGTTCCTACTTGCAGGTGACTGTTGGACTCTCAAAACAAAGACAAAATAAAGACAAGGTTTTCTTCTGACTCGACATGTTTGATGACTAACCTGGCAAGGCGTTGTATCTGTGTTAGTGCATCTTGTGTATTATTATCATATAGTAGTATTTTTATTCTAATGCTCTAACCAATACAGGTAAATAAGATTAAGCAAGTAATTGTTAACCATGGCACTCCATCACACAGTGTAATGTATGGGTGCCATGAATGTTCTCTTTTTTGTCTGTCAGACATATGTGATAAGTGGTTGAGCTAAGGGTGGGGAGAGGTATTTCCGCTATAACCGTTTGACTACCGAGCGCAGGTATGCGCATTGATACATGCCGGTGTTGACGAGAGCAGCGGCTCGCTGGGTGGATCTGAGCTATCAGATGTGCAGTGAAACACTTCTGTCCCTGTGGCACGGAGGTGACTAAGGAGCACCTAAGAAGATCACTAAAAGACAGTAAACTGAGACCACGTGAGTCATTCAGGACAATAGTTTGGAGAGGTTTTAATTGGGAACGCTTAGCGCACAATCGTGCGTGACGTTGGGAATGTTTCTTGCGGATTTTCATCAGAACTCAGAAGACACCCGTTCTCGCTCGCTCGAGTTTGTGAACGGGATTAGACTATTTCCCCTTCAAGATACTTTCGTTAAAACGTGTTTAATACCTCCGTGCTATAGGGCTTCTTAATCAATCCTCTCATGCCGCGAGGTAAGCTGATTCGTGTCTCGTGCCACCAGCCTTCACCGCGGCTAGCGCGCGCGAGCGAGTGGCTCCGGAGCGCCCTGGCCCACCACCACTGCCCCGAACCCGGCGTGGAGAACGAAATCGTAGTTCTGGCCACCGGTATAGACCAGTACATACAAGAGGTCTTCCATCACCTGGCGCACCCCGGTCGTGACGACGCCGTGTGCGCGGAGGACTTCATCGAGCTGTGCGCGGTGTTGGGCATTGCCAGGGAGGGCGAGGGGGAGGCAGAGGACGATGAGAACGGAGACGAGAAGAGCGAGTTTCGCGAGGTATGTTCGCGGCTCCCTTGCGAGCTGCCCTTCAAAGAGTTCCACTCGCGCCTCTGCGGCTACTTCCGCGTGCGCGCCGCGCGTAGTAATAATAACGGAGCCGGGGAGAGCGGTTGGCGCTTGCCCGTGAGCGTTGAAACGGAGCTCGTGGAGCGGCAGATCAGGATGCGGTGGCCGCGGGTCCGGCGGAGGAAGCGGGTCAGTTTCGACCTCTCACGGGACCACAGCAAACCCAACTTTGCACGAGCCCACAGAGGTGCCGAAGACCACCAGACAGGTATTTAGCTCAGTTTCACTTTACGGCACACAATCGTTACTCACGAGCGCTAAAGAGATTAAAATTAAAGTAAAAACAGTAGGACAGGGCAGGGTGGTCTAGTAGTCTGGGACTAGCTGTTAGACAGAAGGTCATAGGTTCGAGCCCCAGAGGTGGTCTACCTGTAAGCATCCCTGAGCAAGATGCCTATCTGCTCCTTGTATTTGTAGTAGGCTACTTATTGAGTAGCTATGGATAAAAGCTTCTGCTAAATTACGTCATTGTAAAAACCCTCAAATGTGAAGCTCCAAAACTGTGGATTGAGTGACTTGGAACTTTATAAATTATTACTTTGTCTATCATTCTGGCAACGGTAAAGGTGAGCCTATAGATACATATTTTAATGAAACCTTGTCATCTAAATGTGTGGAATCAATAAAACCCCCCCTCTCCTCTCCTCTCCTCTCCTCTAGCTCTTGAGGAGGCGGCAGCTCTGAGGGAGTTGGTGGAAGACCTCCGCTCTGCCCTTCAGGGCAGCGACGCCCGCTGCCTGGCGCTAGAGGTGGCGCTCAGGCGCAAGAAGGCAAGGGGCACCCCCGCCTGCTGCCCGCCCAGCCCCTCCAGTCTCGCCCCGCGGAACACAGAGGCTCATCAACGTCCACAGACACGCAGAGATGCACCCTGGGATCTGGACCCAGTTCTCCTGGAGCTAAATATGATCCGTGCTTCGCGTGACGGACAGCTGGAGGAGGCAATCCGATTCAGCCGGCGGCTGGAGGAGGAGCTGTGCTTGGCCTATCAGCAGATCCGAAGGCTGGAGTGGGTGGAGTCAGCATTGCGTCAGGAGAACGCTCATATCAGGTTAGTAATGAGGTAAGAGTGGTTTTTAAAGGACCACTAAGCAAAAAGCAGCACTAAACATTGCTTAGTGGACTTTTAATGCTGGAGTGATTGTTGACGGAGATACAGTATAACTAGACATGCAATCTTGTTGTTGTTGGCTCAGGAGGCGGGCAGAGGAGGCCAGGGAGGCTGTCAAACAGGGAATGGAGCGAGTTCGACTGATCCAGCGACAGGCCCAGACTGTCCCAGAACTCCAGACCCAAATCTCTCATTTAGAGAGTCAGCTTTACCAGTACAGGTAATCACTGACCAAGTGTGTAGGTGTAGTCTGTACTGTGTGTGTAGGTGGGCTTGCGGCTTTGCACTTGACTTGTGATTTCTGTGACTGGAATACATGTGACTCATTCATGCCTAGTCAAGACATGACGCTTCATGTGAACTGTGCACATTGTCCAATAAGCTGTGAGCCTGTTATCCAATAGGCTACGTACGCAATCAGTTGTGTATTTGCTTCTCAGTGTACTTCAGGTATCCTACTGTTTTCATAGTCTATTTTCACATTTACACCATAAAGAAATTTGTCCTTCAACTTGAGTTAATGATTTTGTTGTAAACTAAAAACTGCAGCATAATATTTGATCAATTCCCATTGGGTGTTTGGTGAAAGCCCAGCGGAAACAAGGCAGCCAAACAATAGATGAATTATTACAGTGTATTAATGTTAGATGAGAATCATGGGAAGTTGCAAAGTTTCCTTTTTTAACGTGAAATTACAATTAGGTCATTTAGCAGACGCTTTTATCCAAAGCAACTTACAATTTCATGCGGCTATTACACAGAGCAGGTAGGGGTTAGGCATCTTGCTCAAGGATGCTTACAGTTTGGCTAACTCTGGGGCTCAAACCAACTTTCCGGCTGGGAGTCCAACACCTAGACCAGACTAACTTGCCCCCATTAAAACATAAGCTGTCCGATTAGACACATCCCAATATGATCTGATTACAATGCCACATTACCTGTACTATTAATGCCAGCAGTGCATTTGGATAGCAAAATATGTTAATGTTGGCTGTGTCTGTTTAGGTATGTGCGAGAGAAAGGCTTTGCATTTATTTACACAGAATTTGCCTCTGTGTCCTAACAATTTTATGTTCTGTGCACTGAAGGCTGCAGATGCAGTCTCAGAAGTTCCACTGTGTCTAAATGGAAATGCTATGTTTAGAAAAATGTCCTTTGCAACACTCAAAGTAATCTTTATTATCTCCAAGCAGTATTAGTGACATTTACTTACCACTAGACCCATACAAAATCATCCTGTGAATTACAATAAATAATATTTCTTGCAAGCACAGGAAAGGACAAGCTATGGCTTTGTCATATAGGGTCATCTAATCAAGTGTGTGCTATGAAACTATAACACATAAATGTAATATAGAGGACATAATACATAGTGTCTGGCTACCAGAGTGGAACAAAGTCTTCATTAGACATGCCTGGACTTGATTCCTGACCCAGAGGCATTCAAACAAAAACGCAGAAGACGAAGTTAGATATACAGACAGAGGGGGTGGGAGAGCATGACTATCTGTACAGCATTTGAGGCATTTAAGCTATGTCTCTTGCATTCTTTAGCTCTCGCTGCACCTGCCTTGCTGACCCCATACTTCAACCCTTCCACCCAACGGGAGCAGAGGACACCTGTATCAAGACTGGTGAGTGACAGCTAAACTGATCAATAACTGTTAGACACAACTCAAACTAAACCTGAGCCAAACTAAACACACAATCTAACACATCAAGAAGCTAGCTAGCTAGCTAGCATGTTTGTTTGTTTACTGCCCACCCACACAGGTGCATTCATACTTTGCAGGACCACGTGGGCGTGTTCAGACCCAGCTTGATTTTTTTAATTTAATCGTTTATTTATTTAATCGACATTATATCTTTTTTTAAAATGTTTTTGTGTTTTAAGTTGTGCCCTGTGGTGTCTGTCTTTGTATACTGTAGAATAATTGCCCTTTGGGAAAGGAATAAATCTCAACTGAAATTATCTCCCTAACTCTCCTGTTTTCTCAGGGCAGACCTGATAGGGTGGGGCAGCTGACACCCTTCTTTTGATTGGTTTGCTGACCTCAGCATAGCTCCGCAAAATAAAACAGCAGGTTGGTGGGGAAGGCCTTTAACCTTCACCCTGTGCCCCTCCCTGTGCTCCAGAGGGGGAGTGTCTACAGAGGGCGGTGGAAGGACGAGCCGCTTCAGACGAGGAAGAGGAGGAGAACGGTCAGGGGATGAAGAGCGGTGAGGGAGGGCAGTGCTGTGTGGCGGAGGTGAAGGAGCTTGTCAGACGACTGCACGGCTGTGGCAAGGGGTTAGCGGGACCACACACACACACACACACACAGAAGCTCCAAACACACCCACACACAATTTAATGGTTCCTTGCCTTCTCTTGCAGGTGTCAGCACCCTGCTGTGCTTACGCTCCACCCCGGACACCCTCGCCAGATCCCCCTGCACACAGGGGCTGACAGGGGGCTCTGCCGACAGGGGGCCCAGCCGCACACAGTAAGACACGAGAGATAAGTGTAGCTTAAATCTGGAGAAACACTTACATTACCAGCTGGCCACCCTGAATTAACCAGTCAGCTGCAGCCTTGCAGCTGACTGAGCCTGAGGGGATAAGGGGAGCAGAGCAGCAGTATTATTTGTTTATATTCTTGCTCAATTCTCCAAAGTTGCCTATTGCACCCTCTTTTCCCATTCTGTTCCCAAACCCACATTAACTTAGGACAATTAACCTTTGAACAATCAAAATAAAAAATGTGACTAAAACGTTTAGACCTGGTTCAAATGCCAGAATCCCCCTACAGGTCTGTCAGGGTTATGACATGTGCTGAATGGATGTTGGATAAAAGAGTAGCGTAGCTGAACATTGAAGGGGCCTAACACTAGAGTCTGTATGAAACCAGGAGAGGGTCTCTGTTAACGTCTGTTAACTAATGTTGCTGTCCACCTGCCTTCGGCACGCAGAGGCCCGAGGAAGAGGAGGAATGTTGGAGGAAGCAGACAGAGGGAGCACATCTGGCTCTGCTGGAGGAAAAGCTCAGAGGCGCCCTCACGCTACTGTTGCAGCTACGCAGCAAGGTACTGCACACGCATATGTAACGGAGGCCAGCGGTACAGCAAGGTGCTGCGCTGTGCAGAGTAAACCTCACTCCCTGACACCTTAAGAGACGTGTTCGCGATTGACGCTAGGGCCCATTGGGTTTTAGCCTCCCTTACTAACACGTCCGCCTCCCACGTCGGGGATCCGGGTTCGACCGGTTACACATACAGCAACATGTTATAGAGACACCTCACTACTGCCATCTAGTGTTCATACCCACTTCTCTCTATTCACAGAATGTCTTTTTTATGGCTCTGGGGAAGGTTTTGATTGAGGCTCTGGATATGTGCAGTAGAGATGGACATGGTAGGTCCTGCTGCAAGACACTTGTCTCCGTATATGTAATACATTCTGCATTATAATGAATATACTGTGTTGTCTTCTTCTTCTCCTCTTTTTTCATGTGTGCTCTTGGAGGTCCCTCTACGGAAGCCACTTTGTTCTGAGGAAGAAGGGGTGGTAATGGTTGCCCGGGCAACAGCTACGACATTCTCTCTGTTCATCTGTTAGATAGTTCAAACTAAAGGCTATTGTATGTATGATACCAACGTTGAGTGTATTGTTAGGCATCTACCACAATCATTAATAGCTAATCTTGCCTCTCAAAACTATCTGGGCAGGTACGGACCCAACTTGATTGACATGTCCCTCTGCTTATGTGTCAGTTTCATAGTGTCTGCTAGAGTCAGACAAAATAACCCTTTCTCTACGACCTGACCTGTAGAATTGCGCCGCCAAACTTCAACCTGACATAAAGACAGAATTGTTTATGTGAATAGAATTCTAATTTGAAACAAAACCATGGAATGATGTGCATGTGATCCTAAATTATAAAGTTAGAAGGGTTTCATAGATTTACCTTTACAAGCACTTTGAAGCAAGTGGCACCCTTGCCTGTCTGTCATGAGGGTTATGTAAAAAAAATACTGGTCAGATTTGGACAAAGATAAAATGCCTCATGCATAGAGGATCTGGCATTTACAAAAGCATAATGATAGTCATCAATTTATGAATGTAATATAATTATGGGGCAGCCACCTCTCTGCAAATGGGTGTTCCCTCTTAAAATAACTTATGTGACTGTTATTGAACCAAAATTAAATACATTGTTTGTATTGTTAACCTATAGATTTTTGGAATAGGATTGATAGTGTATCATGTTGGTTTGTGCAGACTTAATTCAGTTCCAGTTTTCTAGGCTAGAGCATACAGATAAATAACATGACAAATTGTTATTTATTTGAATCTTCTTGCCAGTAATTGACACATGTACACTTTAGTTGTGGAATCTGATATTGAGATAATTAATTAGATATTGATATTGAGATTAAGGTTCCAGAACTAAAGTGTGTGTGTATATTTTATCTTTCTCTCTATCTGTAAGTGTAAACAGGGCATTAACTGAGAAATTACATCACACAGAAGGATGGTAAGAAATAATATAGTCCTTTATTTCCAGCAATTTACTGCAGGGACTCCCGAGATTCACAGAGGGAGGTAAGGCAGAAAACACAAAGACCACAGCCAGAGTATGAGCGCCCTTAGTGGACGATGTGAGTCTACACTGCTACGACCACAGCTTTTGACAGTTGGCTGTCAACGTCTCTGTTGAGGCAGAAGCACTGACCGTAGCAAGGCAGGAGGCTGTGGTATATACAAAGGCTGGGTCTTCAACCTTTTGAGTTCTTTTTCAAATGCTGACTCATGGTCAAAGTTGTCTGTAGGTAATGCATTGCTACTCTTTTTTTTTCAGCCCCACCAGTCTGTGGCTGTACACACAGTATCAAGTCATTATTACATTACATGTTCAATCTACTGTACATCTGTTATAAATCACAGCTAATGTAATTTTGGAGACACTACTCTGTGGCGAGCCTAGCTCCTGTTTGGTTACTGTTTGGAACTGAGCCAAGCTCTGATAGGTTAAGGCCATTCTATAGGTCATCTGTAATGTGTAATTCTTTTAGCGGTTATTAGGCACCACACTATTGTTGGCATCATCGCCAATCTATTGCGACTAGTGGCAAAAGCTCTACTGGCCCGCTGCAAAACAAATTGAAGGCAAAAAACAAAATGCAATTACAAAAAAAAAAGCGATAAAGAACTGAGCAAAAATCATAAAATAAACACCTTCTTTATAGAATAAATATAATATGTACAATTTGCTTTGTGTGCATTTAAAAAATAAATAGACAAAGCAACATTTGCCTCCACAGAAGTATTCACAACTTTCTATTGCCATAGAGGCAGAAGGCTGGCACCTGGTCAGAGAGTTAACAGCTTCTAGAAGAGGAATTCCACCAGCGTGGATTAAGGGTGTAAAGGGTCGAGCAGCTGTGGGCTCTAGAATGTATAATGCAAGTTCTGCAATACAAACGTCACCAGCAGTGGAAAGGGACACAAAACAAAGGGAGTTCTGACGTGTGACTTTGAGGGCATTAGGGGGCGGCAGAGAGGAGAGAGTGACTTGGCATATAGAACAGTGCTGCGACCTGGTGGCCGTTTCTATATTACAGTACTCTGCATGTGACGAGTACAGTGGTTGCTCTCCTTAGTCACATGAAACAATAACCATAGCAGTTTAAACTGAAAAGTCAAGGGGGAAAAAACACTTAAAATAAATGAAGTTTATCACAGAATTCATTTTCATAAAAAAATAGACCTAAACAGAAAGAAAATACTTTTTGTGTACTTTTTGCGTACTATGTGCCCTGCACATGCCTTCTGCTGGACCCATTGATAAGCACAAAAACGTGACAAGCGCCATTTCAGCATCATGTGAAAGGCTCGCTATCACCAGATCTGGTCTCTGGGAGAATGCCCGTACGTGAACAGTCCCGTCTAATGGCCGTGTGGCATTCTCATTCTCCCTATCTATCCACTTGCATGTATGTTCTTACAGAAAGCATGGCGACGGCTATCGAGTTATTGACACGACAGGCACAGTGTGTGTGTTATAGACGTGTGCATGTTAGAAGAAAGGCAACGTCAAATACTGTTACATTCTGTAGCAAGGAAAGCACAGCTGGTTGGGCTGCTCTGCTTACAGCACGTCTTAAGTGTTCCTATGTGATTTACGCCTCAGTTGAGCCACACAGCAGCCTTGCCTGCTTCACTCGGGGACTTGGCACAGTATTTCAGACTTGGGACTGGTACCACTGACACCTGGTATAGCCTGTGTCACAATAAAACCCCTTTAATCTCTCAGAATGGGAACGCAAGCTTCTGTGAAACTATAGTACCAAACAGGTACATGTATAAGTGGATGTGCGTGCCTAAATACATGCACATACACAAGCGTTTTCCTATGTATACCTGTAGATGTGTTTGCTAGCCAAGTCAACAAGGAAATTTAGAAGTACTACAACAGCAATTAGCAGATTTAGCGGGAAAACAAGATGGCATGTCTTAATGGCAAGCTCATTAAGACAGACGACCTGTTGTACCACAGCTTTTCTTTGTGGGACAGATCCCAAAAAGCTATATTATTAGGACCAAAATGAATCTAATATCACATTCTAATGCAATTATCACAGGAATCCCAGAAATTCCTAAACGTCCACACAAACTGCAGGCTAGCCAGGCACCGAGGTAAAATGGTCCTTCTACTTAAAGCTGCATAAAATGGCTTACCAAATTAGCCCCCCTTCTGGCCATGTGATATAACAGCACTCTATACGTTTCTGAAAGCTGTCATTTTGTTTTGACTTTCGTAGACCTTTTTGTCTCCCCTTCCCCCTTTTCACTGTAGCTGCAGAAATCATGTCAGGCATAGCTTGTCCACCATGGTGAGGCAGAGAGCAGCCTCTGTTACCATAGTAACTCTTCCCAATACATAAATCCCATCACATCCCCTGCACCAGCACATTTATGGACACTGCCCCACAGTACATAGCACGGTGACCCTTGTATCGGCAATTCCTGGAGGTCTCATGCCGTTAGCCGGGGTTGGGAGAACCAATTCTATTACTAATATTATGTACAGTATATTGTATTCAATGCAGCTTTAATGTGAGAGTAGAGGAGAAAGTATAGACCTGGTCGACAACTAAAGGCAGTATCACACAAAATAACACCGCAGATTTGTATTTTTTACACTCATGTTGGCCCCGGGAATGGGTGCCTAAAGGGATTTACATGGGTCTAGGTGTGTGGCATACCCCGGCAGCACTATAGATACCTTTCCCCACTGTCATAAGGCCAAAGTGTGTGAGAGAGGGGGAGAGAGAGGGAGAAAGAGAGAGATTAGTTCTGCCATAGCCCTATCCTGTCTAAAAATAGACACATTAGATTTATATTTTTATATTACAATATAAATTTACTTCTCGGTACATAAATAAGCACTTGGTGATTAAGCATTCTAAGCTTGTCTGTGTGCGTGTTTTTTGCTTTCTGTCTTTCTATTCATCCTGTTATTTTCAAGTGTTAAAAGCTGATCTCATGGTTCTGAACATTAGCCGCCGCGGAAAATGTATCAAATCTTACAAACCATAATAATCATTGCCAATAATAATAATAATAATAATAATAATAATAATAAGGGAATAACAAAAGTACTAGGACATAGTAAAATGAAGAAGTAGTGTAGTCTTCAGCGAAAGTGGCTGAAAGGGAACTGTATGCGAGTGGGTTGTTTTTGCGTGGTTGAGGTTTGCAGTATGTTCGTCCAGATTGCTCAGATTTTATAAGCCAGACACCCAGGTGTATTAGAGCCCTCTCAAATAAAGATCAGGTTCTCCTGGAACAGCTTACTCATTGGCAGGAGAAAGTCACAGTGTGTCGTGTTGTGATGTACCCCTTGAACCCATCAGGCTGTCCGTGCTAGTGGGTGGTTGGCGAGTGTGTGTGCGTGCGGGCGTGATTGAGCGCGTGCGTGTGTGTGTGTGTCGGCGTCTGGCGTGGTCACGTGAGCACAGGCGTGCACGCTCAGTCGCCCACGTCTGTGTCTCTGTCTCCGATCAGCCACAGAATGTGGAAGCAGAGGGCCAGGAAGCCCGTGCCCAGCAGGTCACCCAGCGCCGTCAGGTACGGGATGGAGAAGTTGTCCGGGTCCATGCCCCGACCCCACATCCAGTGGACCATCCAGTCGGCCAGGTACAGCAGGATGATCACCTGGACAGTGAGAGTTCAGCACAAATTAATAACATTGAAATATACAGTAGACCTAATATCAACCATAGACTAAAGAAATGTATGTACAATATATGTTTTTGTAACTTTTATTGCAGGATTGAAAATCTAACAAACTGGAAAACATAGTGTGTGTGTGTGTGTGTGTGTGTGTGTACCTGCAGCAGTGCAGCAGCCATATAGAAGGCTATGAAGATGGAGGTGAGAGTGGTGTGTCCCCCCCTCATGGCGTTGATGGTGTAGAGGAACACCAGGTGTCCCGGGGCAACCAGCAGGAAGAGCACACGTGCTGAACGGGAGTTCACAGCTGGGGGGAGGGGGGTGGTCCTGATTAGACACTGTAATCGAGGGGGCCGATGTACTAATTGTAATTTCATAATTAACGTGCGCCTAATAACATGACGTGGTATGTACAAACAGAGGGTTGTTTGTCTGTATGTGGGAGGGACTGTGAGGAGGTGTGGGTCGTTAGTAAGCACCCGTCTCCCATATAAGCAGGCACAGAGAGCAGAGCAAGGGGAGACGTTAGATGCCGGACTGGCATCAGGCAGCACAAAGACCTGTTGTATTCTGACTGTGTTTACTGTTACTCCCAGGCAGTGTTACAGCCGTGGTACTTTGTGTTGGACTTTCATCGCCCTGTGTGATTAAACGCGTGCACCGCACGCTAAACCAACAGTGTTGTGTGTGTATATGTGGCACAGACCTTGCTACACACGGGTTTGGTATATCCAATGTAAAATGAAAAGGCACAGCGAATGCTTTCTGCGGCCTGGCCAAGTGGCTGTTTACGCTGCCCTCTCCAACATACGCACATCTGCCCTCAAATGTCTTTAGTGTATATTCTCTATCCTTTTATAGTACAAATAATTTATTTGTTTTATCAGTTTCACATGTATTTAATTTGCATTATAAAATATAATTTTTTTTGTTGCAGCTACTGTCAAAGCACTTTGTAAACTCTGTTTCTAAGGTGCTGTATAAATGAAATCATACGCTACATATGGATGTAACCTGCCCAAAGTGGGAGGTTTTAGAACAGTTTTATGAGAAACGTACAAACTCAAGATACTGTCGTACAGGGGTATTGCTACATTAGCATGCCACGTGTAGCGCATGCCACAGTAATAACAATAACTAGTCTATGGACCAGTGGAGGAACCAACGACTTACTAGAACCGAAGAATGAGGTACAGGGCGTCGGGCACTTCCTGGGAGCTTGGCTGGGGTCCCCCATGGGAAGCCCGTTCATGTGCAGGTAGGTGGAGATTCTGCTGGCTTGGACCGCAACTAGGTTACCTCCCACGCCTGATGCATGACAAAACACACAGATTGGGTGCAATCATACATTTTATAGCACAATATTTAATACTTGCCACGTAGCTATAAGCACAAGGAGAGACTGTGTACATGGATTATGAAGATGTGACATGTTCTCACCATTAATGACAGGAGTAAACACGGCCATGCCAGAGAAGTTGGGGTTGGAGACGGTCTTGTCAAGAATGAGCCCGCCCACGCTGAGGACACAGAGTGGACACACACACAAACTCAAAACAACATATGTCATACATGCATACGGTCAGGGACACGGGACATAGGAGCATGCAAGGCCCTGCTATGGAGTCTGTTCATCCTTTTCCATAGTCTAAGTCCTTTCGGATAACTTTCTTTTGTAGATAATACATTTGCCTTTAAACTTAAATATATGGTTCAATAGGTGCTACTTCATCATTAACTAAAACGACTGATAACAGGTCATGACGAAATTTTCACGAACTGTCCACAACAATAAATTCTACGGCAACCGCTGATTGGGCTTATACACCTCCCTGTGTTTTAGTCAGTTTTTTGTTGACTAGACTATTTAGTGAGTTTTTCCTCAACCAACATACCAACAAAAATGTCACTCCAAGAGGAAAATTTCCCCCCCCGCCCCCCCAGTCAAAATGTCTTGACTGACCAGTGCCCTAGCACACAGTCAAGGTTGTAAGATGTTATGATGTATGTTATTAAAATACAAACACAAATGTTATTATCATAATGCAAATTTGTTCTTTAAACTAACAAATTAAACTAACAAAACCAGTACCTGTCCGTGCTTGCATGTGTGTGCATGTGTGCATCTGTGTGCGTTTATGGTACCTGCTGATCGCCATGGCGATGATGACAGGCTCCCAGCCCGAGTATAGCACCTCGCGTGTGGAGGGGATCTTGCGGGCTATGAACACCCACAAGGGGCAGAGGGCCACAAACACGGCACACACTAGTGGGTTGGCATAGTTGTTGAACTCTGTACGGAGGGAGAGAGGGAGCCATTTAAAAAAAAAAAGGGCAATGAGCCATTTTCCTTCTTTATATTCTAAAACCAGAAGTCTGTGACTGTACAGTGACACCTAGCGCACGCAAGACTAACCTTATCAGTAACCATGGCGACCTCCATGGCATGGGCTATGGAAACAAAACCCGTTTGTTCTGTAGCTCCAAAGCAATTTGAATCTCATGTGAATATACATGAGTTATAACATATTTAATATATAAATATTCTTTTTTATGTTTATCAAATTTTTTTTATATGAATCATTGCTTATGCTCTGTCGAATAAAACATTGAAGTAATGTGAATTGAACTGAATCCAAATGAATGGTATTGAATTATACAGAACTAAATCACTCCGTTTTATTGAATTGGACAGGATTGGTCTGAGCTTGTCTGTGAGTGAATTAACAAGAGGTATTTACTATTTACTATTTAATTTCATGGTTACACCAGCAGGTGGCAGTCTTACAAGTGTGTCTACTGTATGCAATGTCACAGCTGCCACAAACAAACAATATTCTGCAACAGGCTAAACACAAGACATACAGTGTGGAAACCACAATAACCCAAATAGGCCAATTACTCTTGCAGTTGTCTGTTTGTTTTCTGTGTGTTTCACTGTCTGTCTGCGTCTGTAGGATGGAAAATATGGGATTGGGAACGAGCATGGTGAATCGCTGAGCTAACAATAGAGAAAATAGCTGCGGGTTGGTCCCACATAAAACACCAGGGGCCTCATTCATAATGCTGCACGGATCCCATTTGAAATAGATTTTTTTTTTCTGGCAGGTTGATTGATCGGTCATCCTCGGTAGTTTGGGTGGATCTTCATGAACATAGACATTATTTTGAATCATTTTCTTTGATACTGTACTTTGATATAAGATCAAACTTTACTTATGGACTTAGAAAGTTATTAACATTCACTGCTGCTGTGACGTCTTGCCGTTATCCAAACATTTCCTGATCATGACAAAGTTGACAAAGCTTCTTCCTGGTTTCTGCTCTGCTTTTGTCATCCTCTATGTGAAATGAACGGGTTCCTCAGGAGTAAGAACGTATGTTAACGTGGGTGTTAACAGGGTGTGTCTAGAAGCGTGTTCTCATAGGGAAACTTTACATTTGATCGGGATTTATAAAGCCAACTTTGCGTGGAGAAGTACGTACACCAGGATTTATACATCTCCATATTATTTGCCGCACGGTTATTTGTGGCTGCATTTGTGGAGTTTTATAAATTAGGCCCCAGATGTGGAAGAGGGATTTTAAAACCTGTCGATCGGGAATGTGCAGGAGATTCCTTCAACCAAATTACAATTAGATAATTTAGCAGACGCTACTCACCAAATAGCCAAAGGGGTTAACGTGACACAAAATGCATGTTTACAGTTTCAAAGTCAACATTGTACTTTAAGGATCCCATGGGGAAATTGCCTTTTGTTTTCCATAAGCAGCATGTGTATTTACTGTGACATAATTACACAGAAACTATTGTACATTACCATGGACAGTGTGTTATTCATACTGTAGAGAGCTTTGCTTTTAATTAATTACGGCACAAAAACAGAATTGTAATGTACTCTACTTTGTATTGCATTGTACTGATGATACAAAGGCCAATTAAACTGAATATCTGGAAAAGCGATTGTAGTTCTGGTGATCTCATTTTGTGTTGCTGAGATATTCAGCATATGCAAAATACAATGATTGTGCTTCAGTTTGAAAATAACGTCGCAATAAATAAACCATTTTATACATTTTGTTTCACCTAATTTCCTAATGTATTATAATGAACTTGACATAAGCTTAGACCATCTAGCTGAAGAAACGTGAAGGCTTTTGAGGTTCATGTAATGTAGCAACGTCTTTAGTTAAAAAACAGAACTACAAGTTATTCAGTCTAATGATCCTTCCCACACAGGTGCTTAGCTCGCCTTTAACACAACACTCTTGTCTTTGTAGGATAAGTTATACTGTATATTTACTGTCCACAGGAGGCAGCTGCGAGAAAGGTTTTAGAATCCTTCTGACATCGTGTGCGTGTGTGTGTGCGCGTGTGTAAGAGAGAGCGAGAGAGAGAGAGAGAGAGAGAGAGAGAGAGAGAGCGCCTTACCCAGCTCTTTGTACAGTCCTGTGGAAATGCCAGCCAGCAGAGACAGGGTGATGAGGTCACCGAGGCTGGCAGCGATGGGCGTGGCCACGTTATCAGGGTTGATGCCCACCTTCCTGGAGGCGATGATCACACCGATCATGATGATACCTGGGACACATAAAGGAGAGTTGAGCCAGCCACCTGGTCCCCGCTGAGTGTCACAAAGAGCAACAATGACCATAAGGCTCAGGGTCTTTTTTGTTTTATTTTATGGAATAGACGGCAAGATAGTCTAGTGGTTTAGGTGTTGGACTCCCAGCCAGAGATTAAAGGTTGTGGGTTCAAGCCCCAGAGTTGGCCTACCTGTAAGCATTGAGCATCATGCCTAACCCCTATCTGCTCCATGTAATAGAAGCATGTGATTGTAAGGCTGTGGATAAAAGTGTCTACTAAATGACCTAATTGTGTAGGATAGTATAGTGGTCTTGGTGTTTGACTGTCAGCCAGAAGGTCATGGGTTTGACCTTGAGCAAGATGCCTAACCCCTATCTGCTCCATGTAATACTGTAATTATTGTAAGTCGCTTTGGATAAACGGTGTCTGAATGACTGAGTTGTATTTTCAATTACAACAGGCAATTCTGGAGACATATCAAGGGGTAGACAATCTTAAAGGTTTCCTTATAAATAAATATCAGTTTTGCTGTTATTTCTGTCTGATTGAGGTTTTACAATAATTTGCAGTTCTTATTTTTATAACCGGGTGTCTAGGTGAGACATTCACAGAAAAACACAGGTAAGGATGTGCTTTCCGCTTATGCAGCAGTAGCTCCAGCACAGAGGATAAACAGAGGTTGTATAAACGCCCCTATTGGCTCACAGGTTGTGCTACATGAACACCGTTTGGTTTTAACGCCATCACATTTAAATTGACTGTAGGAAAAGCAGAAACTTTGAAGAGTGTGGCTTTAAGCTATGGAGAACCTAGCGTATGTAAGTGTAGCATGCTAGCAGCGCGTTTTCCCACCCAGCAGCCTGCTTGCAGCAGCATGCTAACAGCAGCATGCTAGCAACGTGCTTCTCACCTAGAAGCAGGGAGGCTATGAATGCCGTTGCCACACTGGAGGCACACAGCAGCACGGCGTGGCCAAGCCTAAAATGGCCCTCTGGGATCCAGCCAAAGATCACCGCTGCTATTGAGGCCAGGAAGCCCACCACAGTAGCCTGCACCTGAGAATGACGCATATACACACATTACAATGGTTTATTTACGCGGATACCATTACAATGACATTATTACTCAGCATGTCAACGTGAAACTCAGTACATTTCTTGTAGTGTGTGTGTGACCCAGACTCAACAATACGCCACTCGACTAATGTCAAATACATTACTGTGTTTCAGTGTCACCATTCTCGAGGGCCTTATGTTCATGTTTTATGAACACATTAACTAGAACTATATTAGCTACATATTTGTGAGCTCGACCAAACTCTTCAGAACTTTAAATAAACAAAGCCAACACTCTCCTAGTGAGCCTCGTGTTGTTATAACATCGAAATGTGTTGAGGATCGGTAGTGTGTATTTTTGGTGACTATATAAACATACTATATATATATATACACACGATACATATAGAGTGATGCGTGTACCTGGATGAGGGCTAGATTTCCCATGACCATTTTCCACATATCCTTCGCTGTGTCCATCTGTCCAATATTAGCCTGTAGAGACACACACACACACTATATCAGCGCACTAGCAAGAGGCCAACACATCATATCAGTGTACGCAGGTGTGTGTGTGTGTGTGTGTGTGTGTGTGTCATCTGTGCATGCTGTTGTCTCCGAGCGAACAAAGAGGGGTCAGTTCGCGGTACAAAGGCCCACTGATATCATCCTGTGGCCGGCTCCACTTATCTCATCTGCCACTCAAACACACACACACACACACGCGCGCTTGGGGTGTCGAGCGTCAAGTGGCCTGGGACACTGTGTACGCAGGACTGTGATCCTGAAGCACGTCCAGGCCGTGGTAACATGAGAGGTCGTCATGGTAACGTCGCCACTCGTGCCGAACTGGGTGCGAGGAGAGTCAGGACCCCCAATGTTGTCGCACAATGCTTCTGGGGGTCTGCGAGTTTTTAAATTATATTTTTTTGTTTTTAAAATTAATATTGTATTAAATAAATATAATAATATTTGTTTATAATGTTTATTGTATTTTCTGCCTAGGGTCTGCATGTGTAATGACCTCACAGATGTAATGGTGAAAACCCAGGGCAAGTATAGCTAAAGGAACATTTAAACTTAAGTAATAAATATCAATATTATTAGTAATAAAAGGACATAACAATAATCAATTATAAACTTGTATGTGTGCACGCACACACACACAAATGGCACCAGCACTAGCCTGGTGTTGTCGTGACAAAGCTGTGCATCAGTGTCACATTGGTGGAAGTCTTAAGCATAGCTTGATATTCATGATACATCAGCAAAAGACCTAAAAGAAAACTGGAAAGTATTTATTCCACCTTTACACACAAAATATGATATAGTGCTTCACTGAACGGTTATAATTTTAGATTGCAATAATTTTAAATACCAAGATCCAAACATATAGTCAATAAGGTTAATGCTGTAGGACTAGCAAGATTTTAATTGGTCATGTGAAAGGAGTTCCCGGCTAGCCTCTGCCTGGGATTAGTTGTATTTTTCCACTAATAAGCGCATTATGAAACATGTTCCTGATCTGCTCATAATTAGCGCCAGCGTGGAAAAAAACATGGTGTTGGTGGGGCATGCCAAAAGAAAGGCCCCAGGGAATCCAAGCTTGGGTAATGTCTCAAGGCAGCTAACACAGACTGGAACTGATCAATGCTGATTTGGAAGTCATTCATACTGACAGATCTTCCGGCATTAAAGGTCCCCTGTCGTGAAATTCCAGTTTCCAGTTATGTGGTCAGTTGTGTCGTTTCATTTAGCCAGAATTCCTCCCGTGAGAAAACAAGGTTGGTCAGATTTGGCCCCAGGTGTGACATAGATTCTGGATTGTAACCAATCATTTTTGATCTCTCCTGTCACTTCGTGTCAGATAGCCAATCCCGTTAGGGCATGTGAAATAAAAATGTCAAAATAGCCGGAGAATGCTATGTTAACTGATCATTTCTAATTTACTTTGATTAATAAATTGTTAACTTGTATTAAGTCACGTAGGGTATTTCAGTAACACATTTTAGTTAGCCCTTGCCACCAGAGAATGAGACAACAAGTAGCATGATTAGGCTGTATAAAATAATCCAAATAGACTATTAATTAAAAAAGGTTAAGTTAAAAGGCTATGGACAGCATCTTTAAACTCCATCTGTGCAGTTGCTAGCAATGAATGGGGCAGGATATTCTAGTGGTCTGGGTATTCAACTCTCAGCCGGAAGGTTGTGGGTTCGAGCCCTGCAGTAGGATGCCTGCAAGTGTCCTTGAGCAAGATGCCTAACTGCCTATCTGCTCTTTGTAATACTTGTAATTCTACTCACTGTAAGTCGCTTTGGATAAAAAGCGCTTAATGACCCACTTGTAATCTTGTAATTGTAGCAATGCTAATGAGCTCCATCTCTGTTTTCACACAAACCAATGGAAAGAATGTGTGGACCAGCAGCGCTGGGCTAATTCTCACAGCATCTACATGGTTAGTTCTCTTTTTAGCAATGCCACCAGAACGTTGACCTCTTGCTACATTAGGAATTGTTTAGTGTAGCTAATGCTCAGAGTTAAGCATTAGCCAAATGCAAGAAGAAATTAACACTTGTGTTGGATAGAAAAACGCAAAGGCCAGCACAGCTATTAGTAGGGTACAGGGACAATTAAGTCAATTTTCTTTAAGAACAAACAATTACACCACACAGACCTGTCTTTTACAGCCAAGGGAGGTGATTGGAATGTCACTATTAAATAGAATTCCTCTCCCCTCCCTTGGGTTATCAGTTTGCAAAACCAGTTTAGCAAAACAACCTCTGACCCTTGGTCAGTCAGCTTTGGGCTATGAGAAGTGATTGGGTAACTTTGGAGTGAAGTTCACCTTCAACCCTTCACTAGGATCAATGGGAAGAAACACTCAATTACCCTTGTGAATGAAACCAGCATTGCAAAAATGTTCTTTTGAAACGCAGTGCTGATGTGTCCCTCTGACACATCAGCACGGATCAGGGCTCACATCCCTCTCCTGCACATTTTGTGCACAGTTGTGCCTTGAAACAAAGAGTACATTTGGGAATCGAGGGGCACTATAACACAATTGAGTGTACCTTTAACATTTCCATTTTAAAAGTCAATGTTCAGTTTAGCTCCATATCTAGAATTTGTATATGGACACTACTGTTAATAATAATGATAGTAGACATACAAACACACCCACATATGCAAACAACACAGTCTTCCTACCGCAGTGGAGAGTCTGGAAGCTAGGGTCATCTCCAGGTTGCCTTTGAGCCCCAGAAGAGCCGGTACCAGAATGAAGACCTCGGTCACCTCTGTAAACACCGTCCAGTGCTGCAAACACACAAACACACAAACACGCCATGTCAATCTCACGCCAGCTACTAAACATATCAGTCACAAAGATAACAAATGCAATGACCCCCCCCCCCCCTTTTTTTTCTTGTCTGGGGATCATCGTGACCCGGGTTGAGGAGTCTTTCTCTGGGTCTCTGTGACCTCGCTTTGCGAGTTCGTCCGCTATTGATTTGGTGTTGAAACCAGAGCCGTTTGATGAGCCAGGTTCTCTGCCTCGGCTAGAGCTTCTGTGTCATAACAGAGACAAGGGACACGGTCACCAGGACACCATGCTGTCTGATTCAGCTCCCTTTGCCCTAGCTGGATCCCCCCCTACAATAACTACATGCTTTACAACAGTGGGAAAAATGTGAGTACATGGCCCAAAAAAGAAAACCACTGTTTTAAAAAGATGCCAAGTCACACTGCCCTCTTCCGGCACAGGAAAATACATAAACAAGAAAACAAATAAATAACTAAATGGCCAAATTACTTGACAAAGTCATCATGACGATGGCTATAGCTAATCTGAAGTGCTATTTGGTCTTTGGGGGCGGGGTGGTAAAACGACCCCACAAGCAGCTCACACAGACCATACAGGTTCGTGCCCACTAGATGCTGGTGAAATTGATTCGGATCAAATTCCCAGCAGGCGATTGGGTATTTTGGTGTGAACCTCCGTGACCCTCCTCCCTGGCCATGGTCCAGGGGCTCTCTGAGTCTCTCTGTGTGCCCCTGGTCCTAGCAGCGCAGTGAGAAGAGTCTCCATTAGCGCTCCTGCAGCAGTTGCAGTCTTGGGGTCAACTGTGGCTGGAGGCAGAGATGAAGGCTTGTCCCACACGCCAACAGCCCTTACTGTACAGCCTGGAGCTAAACCAATATTAAATAGGAAAGCAGGAGAAGAGAGGGCTGGACAGGAGAAGGAGAGTAGAGAGGAGTGGAGGAGAAGAGGAGATTCGACTGCATGTACTATAAGATAATTTATATTTCCTTCTTGCTAGTGTCACTCTTGCACCTACAAGCCAAAGGAGAGAACAGAGAGATAAGGTGTTCTGTTATGTGATTTATCAGCGCAGTTAAATTGACAGATTTTTGGTCTTTCCAAACGCTAGGGGCACATCACGCCTCCCCTTTAAATGCCAACGCTAGCTGAGGGGCTTAGCTTGGCTGAGGGGCAGCCCGTGAGCACCTCTGCTGTCACGGCAACCCCCAAAGAGCTCCTGTCTCAGGTTTCACCGCCTTGCCTCCTGTTTATACTGTATGTTTTCTATCTCTTCAAGTGTCACTCTCGTCCCGTCTGTCACTATCTCGCTCTCTCTGTCTTCTCCTCCCCTCCCCTCCCTCACTGCCTCTTTGAGTTCTGGGAACTCCAACAGGACAGCCCTGGCATCTCCCCTCCACATGCCCATAGGCTCTCTGCTATGCTGGTGGACAGGCTCGGGTTGCCCAGTTGAGTAATGTGCCCCTGCTGGCCTGGTACACACTGTATATGGAAAAGGAACAGAAACGTGACCCCTGCCAACGTCACACCTGTGACATCAGAGGGCTTGGGTTTATGGTGAGTTATGTTCAGTTATGAACAGTGGAATATCAATATCAACAGCTGAGAAAAAAAACAATAAAAGCTAAAGCTTGCCTCACAACCAGTCTGCTGCTGTACAACATTATGAGTAATAAATTAGCTTCACCCAGTAATTGTGTTAGGAGATCTGTGTTGTGTAATATTGTGTAAGCTACATATCCACCTAAATTGTAATTGCATCCAATAGTCAACACACAAACTTACACACGCCGCTTTGAAACAAGCACAAGTTTCAAACATAATTGGTCGGAGCCCTTTAATTAGCCCGGCCAGACAGTATAAAAACCCAAACGTTTCAATGGGAACTTTCACTCCATTTCAGTGGGGACGGAGCCCAAAACCAGTTTGTGGGTCTTGAGCCCACGCTCTGTGGCTCCTGCGAAAACCAGGCAACTGAATGTGGTTGCACCATAATGGTGTCTGGTGGGGCAGACGAGGCTTGGATGGTGTCAGGCTTTTGTGTAGCTTGTCTTTTCCTGTTTACTGGCCTCTGTATTTTTAGAATGTTTGTCTCTGAGGCTGAACGGTTTCCCACTATTTTGGGATTCTTCTGCAGACACTACAGTGCGGCCTGGAGCTCTAGACTCTACGGCAGACAGCCATGATGAATCAATATAATATAAATATCATGAACTCCCGGTGTTCTTTGACCTTCAACTTTGACTTTTGCAAAGCTCTGATACAGGAATGGGTAAAATACCATCTAGAAATGCTCCCTACCACTCAAATCACAAATCAGCTGTGAGCTTTATAAACAACAAGAGGCTTTGGTTCAACTGACATTCACAAGGCTTGTGGTTTACGAGACAGAGTACATCACTAGTACATTGGACTGACCGTTACACATCTTAAGTTATACAATGTATAACTGAGTTTCTTTTACCGTTATTCTGCCTGGATACATTGTGATACATATTATTTAGTGTATAATGCTAATTGTTGTTGCCCACTCGGCACCTATTGCATCCTAACCGTCCTGGAAGGGTTGGATTCCTCCCTCTGTGGTCCCTTCTCAAGGGACCCGATGGGAGAAATGGATAAAGGGGTGTTGATTGTTTCCATGTGAAATGTGGGCCTGTGCAGACCTTTGAGGCTGTAATGCGTGTAAGGAATATAGAAATAAACGTGACTTGAGAACATTTTGTGCAGAGGACCATCATGGGATCGACCTCTACGGTACGTGTGTGTATGTACAGTGTGTGTTTATAGAGTCTGGGGTTGGAGTGTCTGGAGGTTACAGAAGCTAAAGAGGATAGAGACAACAGAGCCGGGGCATGCATCAAGGCCAAGCCAACATAGGCTAAGGGCTGGACACATTCTAACTGCGAGGCTGGATGGGCACTCTAGCTGACATTGACAAAAGAGACAGGAATTTGAGAGAACCAGGGCTGGAAAGAGCGAGCGAGCGAGAGAGAGAGAAAGAACGAGAGCGAGAGAGAGACGGGGGGTGGATTAGCTGAGTTAGCGTTCTGTAGTCTCAAGGTAAGGGAATTAAACATCCAGGAGGACCTACTAGACATGCAGTGCAACACACTAGGACAGCCGTTTCAGACGGTCTCCTAGAACAACAAATCTTCTGTGTTTAAGATTCTCTGTTCTCTGACTCAGAAGAAGTCAGGGCTTAGCAAATGGGACGAATGGCCCCTGGTATGTTGTCTTCCTGGAGGCAGGTTGAGATGTGACCTTATAGACCACGGGACCAGGCTCACCCATCAGCATGTTGAAATCATTCCAGGCGCACACTTTACACTCTTCACTCCGCTGCCTGTCACACACACACACACACACACACACACTCTCTGTTAAGAGTCCCTCGGGTACAGCACTGTGCTGGCATCAGAAGAGGCAGTGTGCGCCAGGCCTCGTCTCTTAGCAACCAGACACCTCTAGCTTTATAGCTGAACCAGGAGCTGACCTTAAGGAAATATACTGCTTGTCAGCTCAGCCTCGCCCGCACTCACGTGCTGCGTGCTAGCATGTATAGCTCACACACACACAGACACACTATGCATGGACATTAGCATTAGCATAAGGATACAGTGTGCAGAGGGCTAGAGGGCTGCTACAGCGATCCACAGGAAAGGAAGAAGGAGTGTAATTATAACTTGAATCTTTTCATTTCTGGGATGCAGCCTGAGCCCAGCAGTGCAGGGCTGGATGCCGTTTGTGTGCTGCACCACACTACAAAGTACATCATCCGAGTCCTGCCTCTATTATATTCTATTCTGATATATGTTATTCTATTGTATTTTATTGTATTCAATCCTGTGCTATTCTATTGTATTATATTCTGATATATGTTATTCTATTGTATTTTATTGCATTCAATCCTGTGCTATTCTATTGTATTCTATTATATGCTATTCTAACATGTGCACACAACAAACAAACAGACATGCTACTGCTGCTAAGCCTGATTAAAGATTGGTGACCGACATACGGCCCTGATAATGACCGTGTAGCAGCTGATCTTCACCTCTTCAGATTTACATACTGTAAATGCATCAGGTACAAAGCTAACAAAGACAGGCACCATGCTAAACACTGGAGCGGCATGGCAGGCAGCCCCTATAGGAACACATGCAGGGTATGTAAATACCACCGTGGTCTCTGACGACTGGATGCTCTGGACGGAGCATCACGAGAGCCACTGAAACATGCTTGGTCAACAGGGGCTCCCTAGACCGGTTCTCCCTGCCCCCCCCCCAGCAAGTCCTGCAGTTTGTTGACATCATGAACTAATAAACTATTGGCACATGTGCAAAACATGCATGAGAAACTGCCAAGGACTTTTTGTAGCCTGTTTAACAGTGTTGTGTGTACATTTCTGAAGCGTGCATGTAACTCTGACAATGCAGGTGGTACTGTTGCATCAAAACAGAGCATAAAAAGATGGTCTTCTATGTACTTTGGGCAGAAAATAGAAGAAGGCAATTAGTTTTGCTGTCAGTGTGGCCAGTATATGTTATATCTATAGTTACAATACCCCACTTATTAATTTACAGTCGAATGAGATATTTCTGACATTTAAACCCAAAACCTCCAAAAATAATGTCAAGTTTTTAATAATAGGCTGACCCAGAGGTTTATGCAGAAGCTTAATATGTCTATACGCCTTTCGTGTAGACTAACCGTTTAAAAATAATTTGGTGTTCGACTTTGTTACTTAACCCCTCTGCAACAACAGATTTTTTTTTTTACAGCGCTATAGTTTTAAAAAAATTAAGGTTTTCTCACCTGGACGATGTCCAGTACCATTCCCGCCGCCACCGTCCCGAACCCGGCCAACAGGAAGGGGAAGACCACCTGCAGGCCGATGGAGAACGAGGTCTCCTTCAGTGGGGGCGGCGGGTCGGGGCTGCGCTCCGTGCTTATGTCGTCGCTCTCGTTGCTCTGGCTCGCGTTCTCCAGCAGCGCGTCCTCCTCGCGTTGGCCCTTAGCGTTGGCGCGGCAGTCGAGCACAACGACTTCGGGCCGGTCGTCCTCGGCGGCCTCGCCGGTGCGGTCCGCGAAGGGGGAGGCGGGGAGGTCAGTCGGCTCGTGCTCTTGCTCGCCCCCAACCTCCTCTTGCAGCCGCTCTGGCGCCGGGTGGTCCTCGGCCAGGATCACCGGATGCACGGAGCCGTTGGAGCTGAGGAAACCTCCTCCTCCCTCCTTCTTCATCATCTCGATCGCCCCAGAGGACATGTCGATGTCGGGGAGCTTGTCTTGTTCCTTCGACCAAAGCACCATGCGGACGCCTTGGTGGGGGGCAGCGGGGGCGAGAGAAAGTAACCGAGGCCACTCGTGGACACTTGGAAAGGGTCAGCGAGGCTTCTGGAAAACCCGATCACTTCGATTGATTTATCCCATTAAAGACCGTGTGTGTGTGCGGGGTGTCCATGTGCAGAAAGCAGTTCTGTTAAGAAGGGTGTTTCAGCGCGTCCAGTCTAGCCGTGCGTCCGGCAGTGCGTTGGCAGGCGCGCGGCCCGTCTACAAGCAGGACCGTGTTCTTGTCGGTGCTTCGGGAGCAGAACCAGTATGTTCTCCATTCACTGCGCGGTCACGGCAACACACGGCGACACGCGGGGTAAAGCATAATAGTTTGGAAAAAAAGTGAGTGACTTGTGGAGACTTACTGAACAAACCCCCGCAAAGTAGCTCTATTAGTGATCAAAATGTCTTTAGAGTCAACGTGATAAAATAAAAACGGCCTGGGAGAGAATTTTATTCTCAGAAAGCGGTCTACTCCAATAGACCGGCCATGCCCGAGCACACACTCACACAGCGATCGCGTCAGACTGAATCTCGCAGTCGGTGTGCCGGGAGAGGCTCACCTTACACCACGTGGCCGTGGGAGGGATAGGCCTATATTTGTATTTAAAAGTCTGTAGTACGAGGATTAGGTTACCAGGCTTCGCACAAGTTAAGCTCTCCGCTCAGAGCGCACGCACGTCCACCTGAAACACAAAGAATTCAAATATCAATGAGAGTTTTTATTTTATTTCACACGTTCCAAAACCGTAGGCTATATAACGTCTAAAGAGGCTACGTATAACCGCATGCTCTAGTCACCACAACTCTCAAAGCAATATAGAATCAGGCTATATATCTTCCTATAATTTATGTTTAAGGACGCAGTGTCGTTAATGTCATTCCCCGCGATTAATCAGTGGGATTTCTCCATCATTCAACACAGCTGCTGCATGAGTTATGAACATTTAACCCATATAAGCAGGTGACAAGAGTTTTGCGGCGACCACCATGTAGCCTACGTTTAGACGGTCCGATCCAGCACAACCAAAATGTGTAATTTCCTCCTCGTTATAAACATTATGTCATTCCGACAGACGCGCAGTAACATCCTCTGGAAGTGAAGCAGCTCTCTGCCAGCACGTTACCATATCCGCCGCTATAACGTCAGTGCGCACTTAGTGTTTCCCCTGAAACAATCCTCTGTTTAGTAGTCAAGACCAATACTCCCCGAACCCAACATGGCAAAGGCGTAAATTAGTGCCCCCCTGGTCATGGCTGAATAGGGAGCACTTCTATTCTTACTGGGAGGGACCACGCTGTGCTACTGTCACAATCTACCTCATACAATGTCCAGATAACCGACAGTCACTCACATACAGTATTGTCCGTTTTACTGACAATATTTAAATCGGGGCTTTGCTACTGAGCTCCCAAATGCCAAAATCCGTAAGATAAGGCATTAGTCGCTATACTGGCCTACACATAACCTATGGTGATCCCGGGGTATTAACAGTCGTAACATCTTTACAAATTTGTACAATAATCTAGCCTGTAGAAAGAGAACAAAAATCTGAATGATTAGGCTACCTTTGTCAGATGTCCGCTTAGAAGAAGAAATACCAGGAGAGGCTGTATTTGTAAGGTTCCGTTCGTTTCGTGAGACATAGGCTATATTCCCTGACAGCATGCCCATGCGCTTGGGCTATGGCGTGGATGCCGGTGTGCGCGCGCCTTAATATGTACGGCAACTGACCCTCAATCGCGTTAATCGATAACCACCGGCGCGGTAAAGCTATCGCAGATCCCGACGCGTCATACTGTAAGGGCAACGCCAGCGTTTGCAAAGCACCTACAACAGCCTACCCAATCTGAGTGGTCAGGAAGTGACAAGGCGGGTCCTCTACTGACAATATAGAGAATACCCCCCCCCCCCCCCACCTGCCCCTCCCGTAAACCCACTCATTTGTATGAGTTTATGGAAAATTGTGCCCATGCGTTTCAATTCTTAACGGATAATGTAGGCTATTTACTAACAGACACTAACATGTTACTTATTTCTACAATAGATCACGATTGGACAGTAAGTTGAATGGATATAGGCATTGTCACGTATCCAGCAATACTACCAAGACAAACTTATTTTATAAGTGATTATCCTTCTGGAAAAACGTGTTGCCATGCAGGACACTTTGTTCCTCTTGTTCTAATAATGAAGCCCACAGAGGCACTGTTGCTTTGCTGGTGCTGGTTGCTTGCAGCTTTTGTCAACCATACATAAACACACATATTCCACTATTGCATTATTATTATGAATATATCAATAATCAAACAAACATCACTGAATAACGTGTCCATGGAGCCTAATGTTATAATACATAAATAATCTGACCGTCAGAATTCAGAATAATGCGTATATGTAAATGTCAATATTCTGGCTAATGTGCATGTATAACTCTGATCCACTTCAGCCTTTAGAAAAACACCTGACATGCAAGAAGATCTGGCTTGTCAGATTTCATAGACACTGGTTGACCTTCAGAATGGACCTGTACCTATAACAATATCTTCAACATTATGTTCATCATTGTATGACACAAAAAACAAGGAATTCTCCACTTAATATGTTTCACTCTCTTTCAGAACAGCTCACTTCATCACTCTTTAATGGATGCTAATAAAACCTTATTTTTAGAGCAACTGTATAACGTGCTTTTACAATCAAAACAAAGCAGAATTAAATGTTAATTAAAAGCAATAGAAGAATAAAGAATTTTAGAATAAAGAAAAGTTTTAGAATACCACTATTTTTATAGTTTTTCATGATTTGAACAACTGTCTTGTTATTTTCTTCTAAAGGTAGTTCTGACATAGTCAGGAGGTTGTTTTGTGTCATTGTCTTGCTGTAGGATGAACCCCAGACCAACTATAGGTGTATACCAGAGGCTATTGCATGGCGCAGCAAAATGCTGGGATAGCAGTTTTGGTTCACAGTGCCACTCACTCTGTGCAAGTTGCTGACACTGGATCCAGCAAAAGAACCCCAGACCATCAAGCTTTCTCCTCCATATTTGACAGTTGGTGTTAAACACAGAGGAAACATCCTTTCCCTTGCTTTCGTCGTACAAAAACCTGCATGAAAAAACAAAGATTTCACATGTGATTCATTGGTAGGACCTTCTTTCAGCCCTCAGTAATCCACTGGCAGTGCTTCATTGACCAGACAAGCCTCTTTTTCTTATTTTGCCATTGGCTTTCTTACTGCCACTCGACCTGTCAAACTTGCAGCTCGAAGTCTTCTCTTCACAGATGAAACTGACACTTGCTTACTTTGACCAGTGTTAAGCTGTGCTTGAAGCTGTTGTCCTATTAGCCACCTATCACGCAAGCTGTTGACTCTCAGAAACCTGGTTCAGAATCTGGCCATGTGGCTTTGGGTCTGTCAAAATTCCTTTTTTAATAACTTTGAAATGTACATTATTTTTCAGTCTTTGGTAACCTAAACTTTTAACCTCTGGCAGTTTACTGCTTACCTTTGTAGCATTCTAGGTTATTCACTGGACTTGAATTGCTTCTATTTGAATAAAAGCTGGAAAATGGGGGTGTTCTAAAACTTTTGACATGTATGTATGCATGTATATATATATATATAATCTAAAACTGATCAAACAAATAATTATAATAAATATAGCCTACACCGTGATTGCCCTTATTTTGTTTACCTGTCTTGTGCTTGTCTCCACCCCCACCAGGTGTTTCCCTTTTCCTCTCGTTATCCCCTGTGTATATAAACCAGGGTTTCCTGTGCCAGCTCGTCTTGTGCTCCCTGGTTTTCGAGCTACAGCCTTCCTCATCCCCTATGGAGCACTCCAAGGTGGCCTACATTATCACTCTAATGTCCATCAAAGACCTTGCCTGGGCCACCGCCGTTTGGGAAGAGCTGTTTAGCACTGTTTGGAGTTCATGTCGGAGATGAGGACGGTTTTTGATATGCCGAGTTCTAGGAGAGAGGCTTGTTGCTTCGGTATTCCTAGCTCCAGACTCTCAACCCGGTGATTGACTGGTCCACAGGGGCAATCGTGGGTTGGAGTGCAGGCTGTCCAGGCGGCTTCCTGAGAAGAACAACGAACCCATCTACCTGACTTGGGTTCCACTACTGGCACTAATAGCTTAAAAAGGGAGACAGGTGATTAATGATTGCCCACACCTGTCCCCCAGTTCCGTAAACCACACCTCCAAACATTCCCTCCCACACACAGACAGGGCTAAACCACGCCCACACTCCCACACAGGTGAATACCTGATTATGCCATTTGGATTGACCAATGCACCGGCGGTGGACATAATAGATTTGTTTTCGTTTACATTGATGATATTCTGATTTTCTCCCATTCTGGGCCAGAGCACGTCATTCATGTCCGCCAGGTGCTTCCACGGCTCCTGGAGAACAACCTTTTTGTTAAAGCAGAGAAGTGTGAGTTTAATCGCTCCACCATTTAGTTCCTGGAATACATCATCGCCAAAGGGAATCTCTGGGTGGAACCGGCCAAGGTAAAGGCAGTACAGGAGTGGCCCCAGCCCAAATCTAGGGTGCAGCTTCAGAGATTCCTGGGATTTGTTAATTTCTACACACGGTTTATTTGCCTTTTGGACTGGCCAACATCGCAGTCCTATTCAGACGAGGTACTCGGGGACATGGTTGGACAGCAAGTCGTGGTGTGCATCGATGATATTCTGATCTACTCAAGCCTACACCACGCTGGAGGAGCACGTCGCCCACGTGCATGAGGTCCTCTGGTGCCTGCTGCACCATGGCCTGTAGTGGCAGAGAAGTGCGCATTCCACCAGTCCAAGTCTCCTTCCTGGGGTTATGAGATGAGCCCGCGGGGGGTGAAATGACGTGGCCAATGCTGACAACCATCCAGCAGCTTTAACGGTTCCTGGGGTTTGCGAACTTTTGCCGCCGGTTCATCAGGTACTACAGCATCACTGCCTCACCTCTCACGCCGCTTTTAAAGGGCAGCCCCATGAGCCGGGGTCACACATCGCCATAGACTTTACAACGGATCTACTGTAGTCAGATGGGAGTATGGTTGTTCTGAACGTGGTGGACCGGTTCTCTAAAATGTTGCTGTTCATACTGTTCCCCCGAACCCCCCCATGCAGGTCACGGAAGCGTTGTTTCAGCAGGTCTACGGGCTCCTGGAGGACATTGTCTCCGCCCGTGACTCCCTGTTATATCCCGACTATGGAAGGCGTTCATGGCTACTGCCACGTCAGCCCAGGAGAGTGGGCACGGTTTCTCCCCTGGGCGGAGTATGCACAAAACCCCCTCTGCCACTCCTCCACCGGCTTGTCCCCCTCCAGTTGGTCCTCGGCCGCCAGCCTCTGCTAAGCCCCTGGTCAGGGTCGAAGGGTGTCGTTCTAGCAGTGGAGGACTGGTTCCGGAATGCAGACGCGGTCTAGGCCACCACATACGTCCACCTGCATGCTGTCATTAAACGTCATTAGGGCACCCAGTCTCGAGTTTAGTTACTTTCGTGTTGTGTTTTGTTTGGTCTGCACCTGCACTCACCCCTTTAAAGCATGTTACACTTTACTTGTGTTTCAAAACTAAGTTCAATGTCAAACATCCAACATTTCTAGCAGCTGGCTTTACATTGGCAGACTGGGGACCAAGGGTATCTATATTGAGGGCTAAACAGTATGATTTCTGATTTATTGTCATTTAGATTAAGGAAATTCTGCGCTGTACAACATGTAACATCAATAATCTAAAACAGCAGCTAGGCTGTTTTGTTCAACAGATCTCAGAATAAGGTATACGTATCTGTGTGTTGTGTGTTGTCCGCACAGCAAGGAAATAAAACATTGGCACTATGTAGTTTGAGTATAAAACAGGACCTAAAATAAAGCCTGTGGAGGATGAGTAGTTATGTATGGTAACAGCAAAGGTTCTGTCAAAAAGATTATTTAAGATATTAAAACAGTAAATTAAAATGGCACGGTCTACTGTGTCGAAAGCTGAACTTACTATAGGTCTAAGATAATAAAATTGCTCCTTCCCTCCTGACAGCTGATAAAAGAAACCTGGCCAGGACTTTAACCCTTTCTCCTCACAGTGACCCTCACATACAGTAAACAATCCCTGTCTTACTTGTCTTTAGACAGGTTCCTTTGTATACAGGCGAAAGCAGGTGAAAACAGCCATGGATCATATCGCTTTCCCCTGAGCTGCTGTATTGTACACTGGCTATATAAGGCTGCATTCCATGTATGAAGATAATAGTAAGATATGATTAAAATAGTAATTTCATACATTATTTGAGTTCTATTTACCTAAAATACATAAATAACAGGGAAATTAATCTATTCATGTGTGCAGGCTGCACGGAAGCTCCACCTCTTACATTTATAGTATAGTTTGTTTCCTGATCAGGACTGGCCTAGTGAGATTTATTAATAGGAAGGTTATACACAGGCACTGACACAGAGGAAGGAAAACGTATTCATAAAAAAAACTAAAACCTAGAATAGATTAAAACCCCTCTAACAGTTCAAGATCAACAATCAAGTAATTTAGCAGATGCTTAAGTGACTTACAATTACATGCTGCTATTACATGGAGCAGATAAGGGTTAGGCATCTTGCTCAAGGATGCTTACAGGTAGGCCAACTCTGTGGCTTGAACCCATGACCTTCTGGCTGGGAGTCCAACACCCAGACCACTAGACTATCCTGCCCTGCCAGAACTGCTGGATCACTACTTTACCCTAAACAAACACACTATTCAAATAAAGAATTATATTATATACTTGAAGTCAATATTAAAACAGGATACATTTATACCCAGGAGACATATATCCCCATAACTCAAGGTGTTTGTTCTCCTTAGCATATATCTGTGCTAATATACAAGCAAGGCAATCTACAGATACAGTCTCCTTCACTGTATATCAAGACAAGTGAAGTTTACATGCATAGGCATTTATTCCTTCCTACACTTTCCACAGGAAAAATCCCACAGCCCCTGACCCTAACCCATCACATTAACCATGAGAATACATTTAGGGAAAATGTAATAAACCTTAGGAAGGGGCACAGAAAAGACGTCACTTTCCAGCAAAGTCAGGTTTGCATTTATGTCAGTTTATCAGGCAGGAAGTCATGAAATGATGAAGTTTTTGGTGATGACAAGGAATGTTACAGTGACCGTGACAGTGGCTAGACCACGCCATCCAAGCCAACAGAGTCTCTCACCGTACAAAAAAGGCCCTCTCTCTGCCTCCAGACAAGTCAGAAACACAATAGCCAGGTCATCGCAAAAGTCACACCTGCCTAAGCTAGGAAAATGAAAAAAAGCATAGCGTCAGCTTACTACATGCCTTTTCAACGCAGCCCTGTATGGGTGCAGACATAGAGAATGGAAACTTACAGGTTACCCTTAAGAGGATTAAATAGAGGATTCATTCTTCAATTCAGCACAACAATATTTCATACAGGAGGCGTGATTGTGTGAGCCATTCAGTTATTTTACTAGATTACCATCTGTGTACTGTAAACAAAGATAGAACACAGGTGTGAATGGCATGTGCACAAATTCAGCAAAATATGGGTTTGTATATTGATGGGTACTTGATATAGGCCTACATATTTTCTTATGTGGCTAGTTTCAGTGTAACTGTTCTCTGTCTAAAGGAAAGTCCAGAAATTGTAATTTTCATAAATTAAGTCAGGACACCTGTACAGCATATAATATTTTAACAATTTGGCCCAATCAGTGACTCCAACCCTGTGTGTCAGGTTGTCGAATTGAGGACACGGGTTAAACTTCAAGCTCTTAAGACAGAAGATGGAAAAGTCTGGCCATGGCCATATTGTCAACTGGCCCGTGTAACTGCCTCAGATATGAATAATCATTGCTTCAGCTCTGGTTTAACATAAGAAACGCATGTGGTTTCTCTGTATTTGCACGACAGCTCCAGAAGGCTGTTTGTCTTAGTAAAAAATAGCACACCACTAGCCATGAGTGAAGACTCCAATAGGTAACCGAACAGAGCCTTGGGAGCATGGGCCGTCCTAACTTCTTGTCAGATGTGGGGGTCCTCTGACGTTTAATGATCCTCTACCAGTTTACCCAACCAGGAAGTGAAGTGAGAGGGGGATAAAGACTGCAGTGGGCCCCAGCAACGCCTAAGCAGAGTGGCTGTCCCTGGCAACAGCCGGTCTGTGCCAGCTCTGTGGGCCCGTTCTCTCCTCTGGCCTTCTTTGAGCCCAGAAGAATGTTTAGGGGGGAGTTTTGGACTGGTTTCCCCCAGTTCAGGATGAATGGCTGCCCAGCAAACACACTCCCCCTCTCTCCTTCTCTCTTTCTCTCTCTCCGCCTTCCTCTCCTCCTTTTTACCCTTCTTTCCCCATCCTACCTCCTTGTGAACACAGAAAGGACAAGCGGAAAGTCACTGTGACGAGCCCTACAGTTTGGGTGTTCATTTGTACCTCAGTCCTCTGTTTCAACAGGCTGAGCACTGCTTCACTCTCTCACTCACGTGAGACGGAGATTCAAGTGTCCCCGTAGGTACAGAATGAGCTGTTTTCAGACACACAACATGGTGTATTGCGAATGAGGACATGCCCCGGTGTGACTACAGAGTGGTTACCCATTCAGGCTGGAGCTCAGTGTCAAACAGATGCTACTGCCTTCTTGTAGGGTGTTAGAGAACAGCACACTGCCTCACTAATTAACCTCCCTCCTCTGGCTATTGGTGGGTGAACAGTAACCTCCTGCGGACGGAACACAGTTCACCCATTAGTCATAACAGAAACCGGCGATGGAAATAGTTTCTGTTTTAGGACACCAGAGAAAAGAGTTGAATGGGACCTGTCCCCTTTTATGCACAGAAAATGGAAGATTGTGTGTGAGGGCAGAGTCCTGTTTGTATGATTGTCCAGGTGAATGGATGTATGTGGGTTTATTTTGCATTTCTCTAGACTCTTCAACCCTCAGAAAAGAGTCCCCATTGTACTAGGCTTGTGTGAAGGCTGTATGTGTGGTACTGACCAATCTAGTGTAAGTACTAGTGTAAGACTAGTGTGCTTTTTTTTATGACTTTGCCTCCCCAAACACATGTACGCACACACCCACTCCTCCAGCTACCCTGTGCATGCACATTTTGTGACCTTCTTTTTCTAGAGGTCAGTGGTCAAAAGGTTTGACAGCCACTAAGTTGAATGACTTACACATTGAGGACTAATGAACTATTGGCATCTCCTATGAATGTTACACACATTCCACATAGTGGGAGGGGATCACACACACACACACACACACACACACACACGTTTATACTTCTAATTGAGGACCATAATTTACATAATGCATTCCCTAGCCCCTTACCCTAACCTTAACCATCACAACTAAATGCCTAACCCTAACCCTTAACCTAACTCTCACCCTAACCTAATTCTAACCTATCCCTTAAGAACACGCCTTAACCTTCAAACACCCTTTTGAAGTTGTGAGGACTGGCCAAAAAGTCCTCACTTTCCAAAGATGTCCTCATTCTGTAGGTAAAAAACGTGTTCCAGTCCTCACTATGTAGCAACTACAAGAACACACACAAACAAACACATACACACCCTGTTCCCAGTCAGCACTACATTCTGACCTGGAAATGAATCCATGAACAGCTTGCGCTCATATTGGTAGGGCCAGTTATAGAGATTACATTGGCATGTGAGCACCAGAGCCAGAGAGGCGAACATGACTGTAATGCAGGGTCTGTTAGATGCCTCTGTAGTGGCTCATTACCCAGGTAATGTGGAAAAAACACAGACAGGAATACAGTAGCTGCAGAGAATGGCCACAGACACGTAGCCCCCCTCACTTAAATAGAGCCAGTTAGGACTGGTGTTTATCAGCATCTGTATGCGTGCGTGTCTTTGTGTATGTGTACACGTGTGTGTGTGTGTGTGTGTGTGTGTGTGTGTGTGTGTGTGTGTGTGTGTGTGTGTGTGTGTGTGTGCCTGACCTGGTCAAGAGGGTTAAATTTAGACACGGCAGGCAGAAAATACCTCACAGCGAGGACAATAAGAATTAATTAATAGACACGCTGTATTAGATAAACATTACGCCGCTAACACACAAACCTTGTTGTGTTCTTGACAGAAGAGCATTTAAACATGTCAGTATTTTGTGTTTTAGCTAATAAGATGCTCCATGCTCCAACTTCATAAAGCCTTAGACCACAGTTACGTTAATGTTCTTCAGCAGAAAGATAATTTATTGTCCTGCTTAAAATGTGTATCTGGCCCCTTGACTTTGTAGAGAACTACACTTTTTTCAACCAATGTCATATTGTATTGTAATCTGTGTAAAATCTGTTACTACAATCTTTGTAGAAGTTGTATAACCAAAAACATATATTTTGGACAAAACATACTGTATATTATGACTACGTTATGTTTTAACAACACCATGCTTCAACACATTAGTTTGCATTTCCACATTGGATCATGCAGTGCCTGACATCTAGTGGCCAAATGTGAAAATGCAAGGCTCTCACAAACTGATATACTGACAATGTAATAGAGCAGACTGCACCTACAACTACAAGATCATTGTGCTTTAAAGTCATAACCTGAGGATTGTGCAATCAAATGAGAGAAAAGGCTAACCAAATTATAAACAATACATATGGCAAAATTAAAAAATAAAATAAAAAAAATCCAAGAGCCGTATTGCTGTAGATATTACACATTATATTACACAGTCTGCCTACACTCAGAAATTGCACAAAACATAAGAAAAGGTAAAACATACAGAATGAACTAACAGTATTATGCAGTAAAAGTGACATGTACAGTATCTTGTGTCTACATTACTAGACATAAAGGCTACAAAACATTTCCATCTCCAACTATGCACTACAACGTACAGCGCCAAAGTGAAACTTCACAAAAGTCTCAAGAAACCAATATGAAAGAGCCAGCTCCTCCAGTGAACGTCTGTCTTCCTGTGTAGTTGTCACTGTGTCCCAGCAGGGGGCAGTGTTTGCTGCTACACTACATTGTGCTGTGAGAGATGACACTTGGGTATCCAGTGATGTGCTTCTTCACCCGGCCTCCTTTCTCGGTTTCCCCACATTGAATGGGTTGTGGTTTGATCCAGGGGTGTTGTGTAGGACAGACAGAAGGCTATAGGGTGACTGATGTCTCTTCATCAGCTAGACGTGATTCACTGGGAACGTGGTGGTGGCATGCAAGCTACAGATACTCTTCCTCTTTTACATAAAGGATCTCGTGTGCCGAGCTAGGAACCTAGGAGACAGATATGGGGAAAAGATGGGTGTCAACATGTTATTTAACCCTAATCTCAACCCAGCACAGATGTTTAAATATTCTTATTTTAACCTTATTTTATAGTTGATTTATAGTTTATATGATTTTATATATGATTTATTTATATATGATTTATATATGATTTTCTCTGTTGTTATTTCAAGTTTTCTACTCTCTTGTTTAGAAATCGTCCGAGTTTTAAGAATTTGTGAAAGTTTGTTTTGAAATCTGTTGGGGAATTACCTCCCCCTGCTGGCGAAAAACAATGCTCAATGGAGTTTTAATGGTTGAGGTAATGGTTAGTTCACCTGGTTGACACCTCCCACCACCAGGAGGCGATCTCTGATGGTGATAGATGAGGCCGAGCATCGAGGGACCGCCATGGGAGCCAATCGCTCCCATTTCTTGTTCTGAGGATGGAAAGCCTCTACCGTGTCTAATGCCGAGGGCTCGTGACCTGGGAAATGTGCGTGCACACACACACACACACACACACACAAATATACATATAACTACAACTTCTGTGCCTGATTAAGTTGCTAATGCAACCAACTACAAGTCAAGAGAGAATATTACATGCTGAATGATCACTGCATGGATTTATATTGATGCAAGGAAGCTATAGCTATTTGTAAGAGCCATTAATAATAGAAATTATGTAAAGAGAATCTTGCATATTATCCCACCTCCTGGCCATATCATTTTTTGCCAAGTAGGTTAATTTATCTAAGGTAGGTTAATTGATTTAAGGAATAAAATGTTTACATGGCACCAATCACTAGTTTTCCACAGGTGACAGATATACGCTGGCAGAGATACGAGCTAGTAGCATGGCAATCTTACTTTCTTTGATTTGATTCAAACATGACTTTGTCTACCTCATTTGACGAAGACAAACCAGTTACATTAATCAACAGACAACCCTGGTGAAATTATGCTTATTATTGGATGGGTTAACAAGCTGGAGTGGATATGCAGCTTACTGAAAGCCATAAGGTTAAAGTGATGCACACTTACCCAGACCGCCTGCTACTATCATCCTGCCGCGGAGGACAGCGGCCGCAAAGTCAGCTCTTTTGGTTTTCAGTGCCACAGTCTCCTCTGACTTCAGCCACACTCCTAAAGGGACACCCACAATGAACGTGTGTGTGTGTGTGTGTGTGTGTGTGTGTGTATAAACTAATCCAGAAGCTAGGTGTATACATGAACAATTATAGTAGGTTCGTGTTTTATATTTTATTTGCACTAACGCACGTGACTATATTAAAACACCCCAGATTAGACATTAATTAGTGAGAAAAAAAGAGAAACAAAACAGCAAAGCTCTTCCTGAGAGAGGGAAGATGCTGAGTTAGGTTTATTTTTTAGGCTTTGTTGTTTGTTGCAAAGCCTTGTTTGTCTGCAGGGCTGCGTAGGGGGAGAGAAGGGGAAGCAAGATAACTTCATTACAGATACAAAGAGACAGAGAAATGGGGGGGTGGGGGGGAGAAACATGGAATGAGAGAACAAGCGATAGACAGAGAGAGAGTCATTTAGTCCAACAGAGAGACACAAACAGGGTGCACCGTCTCTAACAGAGTGGGTGTATCCCCCCACCCAGGCTAGCACATTAAAGGCAAAAGTAGTGAACACAGCTGGCTGAGGCCAGCGCCCAGCGCAAGGAGCCTCTTTGTTGTTCAAACAGGGGCTGGCTGGCGTTCCCCCCGGGACGTTCTTTCCAACCAGGGGGTTCCTAGTGCCCACCACCAGGCCACCAACACATACAGAGAAAACTAACTAAACTAACTAAGGCCCTGTTGGCTAAAGTGCTATGGGGTGTTTACGCAAGCTGGTTTTCAACATATATTTCTATAGCGTGTACATGGATAATATCTGAGCAGAATTGGCATTCTGCAAAGGCTCGCTCTGCCCTTTTGCACTCACATGCTCGCGCCCAATAAATTCTACCATGCCCCCTTGTGGCCAAGATTACACACTCAGATGGCGCATTTGCAATCTCCGCTTGGGCTCGCTGTCACTTAGTGCCGTAATCCGCAGGCTGCTCTGAAACGCTATATAGCCATCAGCTAACACGCGTGCATCCTGATGTTCCAGATAGGGAATGGGATGGTAATGGGATCTGGCTCTGTGACAGCAGCTTTAGTGATGGTCTGCGGGAGATATTGGTGCTGATAAAGTAATATCTCTCAGGATCTTGTAATTTCAAGCACCTGCCACCCCCAAAATTAGATTCTAGGGGGAGCAGGGGGTGCAATTGTCTCTTTCATGCGTCTGTGTGAGAGTCACACTGTGGAAGGGCAGGATTCTCTCTTAGTCACACACACACGCACACACACTATTGTAAACAATCACACACTGCTCTCCTTATTTGTCTTTCATTTGACCGCTTCATATGTGTGACTGGGTCTCTCTGCGTCTAAAATTACTTATTGATCCCCCCCCCCTCCCTTGCATAAAGCACTTGCTTAAAACCCTTGCTTCTCCTTTTGTCTGTCCCGTCCCGTCCCGTCCGCCTGTTGCTCTGTGTTGTCATGGCAACCTTAACGTCAAGTTGAAACCCCTAGGACGTAAAACATCCTTACCTCCTACACGCTGAATTTCCCCTTTTCAACCTTCACTGAGTTCCACTTTTAGCATTAAAAACCTAACTGGATACCTGTGGCATCAATGACACTGGTCAGTCAAGTGTCAGTTAAACAGATCTACAATTGAATTCAATGGAAGACGGAAAAATGATTCAGTAGGCATACATTAAAGGTACACTCCTTGATCACCTTACATCGCACCTCCAGAAGCCCAAAATGTCCACCCGTAGCTGCGCCGCTGTGGGAGGGGCTCGCACGCTCCCTGGTTTCCAACCAACCAGTATTGTCCTTTAGGTTTTAAACTCAGAGAGAAGGACCCCTTCCCATACTACCACATTAGGGGGTCCTTGAAGAGCTAAAACGCAAATCGAGGAGTGTTCTTTTAATACAGCATCATTAAATACAGTGTGGAATTCTAGGAAGCTAGCTAGTTAGCTGTCAGACGCTAGCTAGCTGTCTGTTGACGGGAAGCTAGCTATCTGTTTGAGACCAGAAGCTCAGGACTCATCTCTTACCTTGGTTTGTATCAAAAATATTGACATTCTTGGTGAACTTGGAGCTCTGGTGCCCCCCACCCTGACGCAGGCCCCCCAGCAGACACAGCCTGCCAGCGCCGTCCCAGACCATGCCCGCATAGGAGCGCTTGCACGGCATTGTGGGTAGCGCAGTCCAGGAGCGCGTCTCCGTATCGTATGCCTCAAAGGCCTTCACTGGCTTCTTGCACTGACGGCCACCTGCCGGGAAGTACGCACACGCACATACACACACACACATACACACACACACACACACGATTGTCTGCTGCGCATGAACCAGGTGTACAAAACTCTTTCCTCTAAAAAAAAACCACACAGACACGCTTTGTGTACCTGCCACATAGAGCTTGTTTGCCAGGAGGTGCGTGACAGTGTCATAGCGGGGTGTGGGCATGGGAGGCAACTGTGCCCACACGTCCTTCCTCAGATCGTACTGCTGGAGGGTGCACCGAGGGAGCAAGTCAGCCCCCATCCCCCCTACAGCAAGAGCACGGCCATCTACACACACACACACACACACACACACACACACACACACACACAGAAACATAACTTAATAACTGAAATTACTAACTTTTAATTACTGTTAGTGTTGTGATAGGTCTTCCCAAGCTCCAGTGAAACCAGAACAGACAGTGCTCTCTGCCCCCCGGTCACCAAGCTGTTTTTTGATAATGTTTTTAAAAGTCCAAAGACTATAACACGTTTCAACTGATGCTAGTATGTAGCTTTGATGTGGTGTGGTGTACAAAGTGCAGAAATGGAGTCCCTCTTTCTAAGTGTACATGGACAGACAGGCACACACACACAGAAAGTCTGCGAGGTAAACACACTGAAAGAGACTGAGGGATGGCACAGTATGAATAATAAATAGGAAAATAACAGCATAACACTACAGAACTGCATGTGTGAAATAAAGGATGGGGTGGAGAATGCTAAGCCTACGCTAATATAATAATGCTAGGAAAGATACAGATGTCGCAATGACATGACGACACAGGCCAATGAACCTTGCTAGATCCTAAGCATTTATCATTTATCTGATGTAGCAGTGCTGACTGGTTGTGAGATTCAACATGTGTCCTCTTCAAAATACATCTCGGTACCTCGGCCACCGATCTTTCTACCTCATGGCACTAATGCCACTAACTATCCCTATTCTATTCTCCTTTCCTCCCTTTAAAAAAAATATAATTAAAATTCACTTCTTTCTACTCTGTTAGATCAGCTCTAAGAACACTTTGAAGAGTGAATGATAACTTTAGATTATTGTAAATATTGACTGTTTTGAGGAACGAATGATAAACCTTTGAGTA
Organism: Percopsis transmontana; assembly: GCA_025447815.1. Classification (NCBI taxonomy): domain Eukaryota; kingdom Metazoa; phylum Chordata; class Actinopteri; order Percopsiformes; family Percopsidae; genus Percopsis; species Percopsis transmontana. Next base: position 9,921 of record JAOEHI010050997.1, on the reverse strand, counting down.
ATGTTGTGCAAATACATAGGTAAAGTAACCTTGTTACACGATGCTGTCCTAGGAGAATGTTATCTGCTTGCAAAAACTAGTGGTTAACCAGTTCAACTGTTGACAAATGTACTAATTGTAAGTCGCTTTGGATAAAAGCATCTGCTAAATGCTGTAAATGTAAAATGTAAATGTAAATGTGTCAAGGGCTGTGTTGCTGAAGGAGAGGCAGGAATTATGTAGGCTGTCACTATTGACAGAGAGAAATCAGATAATTCATTAAAGAGATGCTGGTCTTTTGGTAAAGCCACACACCCGGTAGTTTCCTTACCTCAATAGCCTCATACTGACATTAGGAAGGAAATGATAAATTAATTATTTTTCCATCATTTGGACATATTTCTGACATGTCTGCAAAGCTGACCGCTGCCTTTGCTGCTAGTATGTATTCTCATGTTGCGTTGATTTGTTGTCTAATTTAAGGTATATTTCCATGTTCAATCCCAAACAATAATATATTTTAAATTGAACACTACAAGAGTATTTTCCTATTTTTTTGAAGAGGACCATCAGCGCCACACCAAGGAGCTCTGGCAGGACTGGGTTATTACACCGCCACCCCAAACACCCAGGAGGTTAGTATGTGGCCACACACACGGACATGGAGACTTTGTTGCTTTGTTGTGGACTGGCTGGCTGGCTGGCTGGCTGGCTGCCTACCATCTTCCCATCACAACAACAGCATCACACTTTTGCCTTTTGATTATCATTTTGTAATAAACCCATTTTTTTTTTGCACTCTACTTCTGCCTCCGGTTGTGCTGCCCATTGGTGTTTTCCCAACACCATGTGCTGTAATCCTCAGAAGTTGCCTACTGAGCAAGGATAGTCTAGTGGTCTAGGTGTTGGACTCCCAGCCAGAAGGTCGTAGGTTTGAGCCCCAGAGTTGGCCTACCTGTAAACATCCTTGAGCAAGATGCCTAACCCCTACCTGCTCCATGTAATAGCAGCATGTAAAGTCGCTTTGGATAAAAGCGTCTGCTAAATGACCTAATTGTACTGTGCCTTTAAAAGCTTGCTATTTCCCAATAAATGTTTCTGTAATGCCTTAATGTAAATTACATACGAAAATTACACCACTAAAGCTAAAGTTGCCAGTTTTATCATTCCGGATGCTCGCTACTGGGTTCGATTCTCTGCAAAAAGTGATTGATATTTGAATTTTTGAATTTTTGATTTCCATGAGCTGTCAGCCGTAATCATCAAGATTCAAACAAAAAAAGGCTTGAAACTTTTCACTTTATGTGTAATGTGTACTTTTCCACGATATTCTAATTTTTTAGATGTGCCTCTATAGGCAGTCCATAAATGAGTTATAGCGCACCAATAACTAAATCTTATGGAATCAAATGGTCGTGCCACAATCCTCAGACATGGAATAGTAACATACATTTGTAGTCCAAAGCTGTTGAGTGGGTAGTAGAAAAGCATTGTGTTTATAATTCAATAAAAAATATTTTCGTTTCTGCTCATCAGACAGATGACTGAACACTAGTCATTATTACTACACACCTTTCACGGTGACAGCCACGCCCATCAAGGCCTCTCGAAGGGAGCTTCTCTTCCTCCACCTCCCTTCCTCAGTGTTGTAGAGCTCCACCGCTCTCAGCGGGCTCTGGTCCTCCCCCACCCCTCCGACCACCAAGAGATGCTTCCCCAGGACCGCAACAGCAGCCCCCGCCCGGGGTGTAGGCATGGCAGGAAGGCTTATCCAGCGGTCCCCCTGCAGCACAGATATTGTGTTCATATGGGGTTGGCAGGATGGGGTTGGTGGTTAGCGGGCCCAACCTACCTGTAAGCATCCTTCAGCAAGATGCCTAATCCCTACCTGCTCCTTAATATTTGTAATTGTCCTCTCTGTACACTGTCACTTTGGTTAAAATGACCTAATTGTAAATTGTAACATTATTCATGAAAGCTTTTGCATTATTCATGCACAAGGCTGGCTGAGGAAAAGAAAATGTCCACCACAGATTAACGGAACAGACACGCTTGATTGATTGAGAGCCTGTCAGTTTCCTGTTAGGGCGGGACAACTGACACCTTCTTTATCAGTACATTTATTTACCATGGCAAGTATGCAGAATAGACCTTTTTACAGTAACCTAGAAGGGCTAAAGGGTACATTTCCTTCCTGTCTACCCTGTTTACAGGGTAAATGCTGTCCACACAGTTACATTTAACCCCTTCCCTTTTTCCCCAACCTTTGTCAGACAGCTCTGCTGTGTGGTGATCGATTTCCAGTCACTGAGTTGCCACAGTATGTGTAGTATTTGCATTATAACTTCAACAAATGTTCAACCTGAGAAGCTGTTAGTCAGCCAAATAAAATCAATACACAAGTACTTTAGGGGATTTCAGGGTTTCTATTCCTCTGAAAATCTTGGTAGCACTTCTGGGTCACTGTCAATAAGGTACAGTATTACTCTATTCAGCTTCAACCTTAGAAGAGTCTAACCAGATAAACTCAAAACATTTGTGCGTGTTGACAGGGGCTGTAATCAGCCTAGTGTGTTTCAAAATAATAGTCAAACTCTCCTCGCCCGATATCCAGTCCACTTCTGAATTGTTTTTATCACTTATCAGGCAGGGTTTCACTTAAAACAACAATCTTACTTAAATGCCTGCTTCTCTGCTACGTACTGAAGGAAAACGCATTATTGCTGTAGTTCTTGTCCAGGTGAAACATTTGTTTTCAAATTTCAACCAGTAGACAGGTAACACGCTTACTTTTAAACAGCAGTGGTTGGTGCTCCAGAGAGGAAAGGCACAACTAAATAGAGTGTTGTCCATACACTATACATGCTGTCCATACACTGTTTGGTTTCAATGTTCTTTTTAAACATTTAAAATTCTCCATATAGCATAGAAACAAACATAAGGTATCCTGCTAACAGTGAGTAGCAAGTTAGCATGAATGTATTTCCTCTACCTCAGGGGAGTATAGGTCGAGGGCAGAGCAGGGTCTCCCCGCTGCGTCGCAGCCCCCCAGCATGTACATCTGCCCCCCCACCTCCGTCAACGTGTGGTACACCCGGCCGCTGGCCATGCGTGCCAGGCTCTGCCAGTGAAACTCCTGGGCAGATGGCACTGCCATGTTGTCAGTGCCCCGGGGGAGCGTCACCGGAGCTGGGAGGGGGGGCAGTGGGCAGGACGGCAGTTAGCGTTGCTGTTTGGAGTGGTGTGACCAGGGGTTACACCTTTGTGGAGGCTGGGAGTGGGGTGGAGGTCCCAGGGTAAGGTGAAAGCTCTGGGGGAGAGGGTCCAGTTGGTGTGGGAGTGAAGGTAGGTCAGTTGGGCCACGCCATGCCCTCTGCTCCTGGGCCGGTCTGCCAACTCACACAGGGCCCTGCAGGAAGAGGGAGGAGGAGAAACTGGGCTAGTAGCATCCATTAAAACTTCAGTGATTATAAAATGGTTTAGTGATGAAACAGATACAGCACTAAATATATATAGTCTATTATTAGTTATCACATATAATAAACACAAGCTGTCCCACATTTAAAATTGGGGGGGGGGGGGGGGAAATATATGACAAAATTGGAATAAAAATTTTAATATTTTAATTAAAATTTTATAAATAAAAAAATAAATAAATTAAGATAG
>JAOEHI010050996.1:0-19657 GCA_025447815.1 Percopsis transmontana | reverse complement strand
CAGTGTTAATACTGATAAAATAATTGCTGTCTGTGGTTCTATATGGGCTGTGGCAATAATTTTGAACAATAATTGCTCGCAGCAAAATATGGAAAAAAAGAACTATGAACTAGTTAATTTCTGGAACTGTGAACTTAGTTCTTTCCTATCACTGCTCTCAAGACTCTCATATTTTAACGATTGCGCACTATATTGAGACATACAGATAAATGTACATGATACAAAGTAGCTGGCCTGCAGTAACGTGTAGTCCTACACAAAGTAACATGCTAGTGTGCAGGCAAATGTTTATGTGTTGCTTGGCAAAAGTCCAGGAGCCAAATAAATGATTAGATAAACAAAAAATCATAATCTGTTGTCGCATATTACTGTTAACTTATAAATGGAGCTTGTAGAACTGTATAAAAGCAATATCACACTCGCGGTTGGGCTGTTATACTGAATATTAGCACGGCTGAAGATAGTTACAGCTGTGCTGATATTCAGTATAACAGCACTCCCGCTCATGTGATAGATTTTTAATTCCCCTGTCCTGGTTCCCTTCTCCTTCCTGTTTCCACATTAAATCTTAAAGAGACAGACAGACTAGTGCGTCCAATCAGCGACGATCCTTGTCCATACTGTAGGTAGGCACCTTTTCCGGTAGGAGTTAATGTCAATGTGTTTTCCGATTTGTGGTTGTGGTTTCTTGTTTGTCGTTGTGATTTCCGATTTGTCGTTGTTCTTTTGTTAATTTTATTTGCAATTTGATGTATTGTTTTTTCTTTTGTTGTTGATTTTCTATTTGTTGTTGTGATTTGCACTTCAGGGCTGCCGTACAGATATAAAAATTAAATGTTGAAAGAACAAAGCTGGATGTGCTTTGTTGAAGGATGTCAGGCAATCTTGTTCTTTGCAGAAGAAAATCCACATACAGAGCCCGTCCATTGAAATTTCTGACAGACAATTTAGAAATACCAGCAAAAGAGTGCCTCGCAGTGCATAAGCCTACTTTGTGTACACTACTATAAAGAGGCTACATTAACATTGCAACATGTTCTACAACATATGCAGTAGAATATGTCATAAAAAAGAGTCCCAAAAAATAAAATGGAAGCTAGATGAAATACCCAAGGCAAACACAATATATGTGCTTCATTGAAAAGTGGAAAAGCATGAGGATCCAGTTATATATTACTGCTTCAGGCTTAAGATCTTTATACTGTCACATTATGTTGTAGTTAATCAAATCCTCATGTAATAGAGCCAGAGAAATATTCAATTTGAATTGCAAAAACAACCAAAGTAAACCTTGTATCCAATGTGAGGTCTAAATGGAGAGCTATTATATGAAAGGTGTTTTTTGATATGAAATCTTCAGCAATTTCTAGCTGTGCTATATATGAGAAATGCCAAGAGAAATGCTAATTTATCTGTTTACCACCATTAAAAAAAAGTATTCATTGCAGAGCTTTACTTTATTCAACAAATATAGAAGAACATACGATATTATATAAGTAACTGTATCCTATAGCTTACTAGCTAGAAGCTAGCTAGTAGGTAAACACTGAATGCTCTCTCTGACCCACATTACTTGTGCAGGTTGTGTGTCAACACAGCCTGGAGGCCACAATGCGGATGGTTTGTGTTGGCCAACACATTTGCACCCAAGTTACACCTCTACACTTAATCATATGGTCCGTGGAAATATCAGCCCCCAGTAAACAGCAGACTTGGCTGTTTGTCTTTTAAGCATTCAGCCTCAGGCCATCCTTTCTTCGCCCACTAGAGCAGGGACAAATAGGAAATGCTCTGGGACCCTTGCAAAATGCATTTCTCCACTCTCTGTTTGTCATTTGGGACCAATTTTAGGTTCATGTTGAGTTTATGTAACTGTCGTAATGGTAAAATCCACTGTCTATGTTTTTTTTTTCTGTCACCTTGAAACATCTCAATCAGACCAATAAATGTGCTTTGCCCTTTACCTCACGCTTTGGTAAATATCAGCAAGGTGTGGCTGCTGCTGATTGGCCATTATCCCAATTAGAACATAGAACTCTCAAGTGCGTTTGTGTTTTCGAATCTATAGCCTCCTCTAAGTGTTTTTTTTTTCTTTCTTTTAGCTGTCTTTAGTCTGTTTTTACCTTTCGCTCAGGTTTTTCGTGCTACTATCTGTTGACAGTGCTAGAAAAGGGAAACAATAGACGAGTGCCGAGCATGGGGGAGAGCTAGGATAATGCATAGGGCAAGTGCGTCTTTCCTCAGGGCCTGTCAGGCTTTATACGCACCCAGTCACGCTGCTGTGAACAGCCTGATGACTTCATGGCCCTGAAATAGAGGCTTTCATCAGCAGAGATCTCCCTGGTCCACCAACGATTAGATAGACAGTCATTTAGTTATGATTACTGGGCGTTGTTCTGTAATCAATTTCAATGTTTCGGTTGGAGTGACGGGATCCGACAGACAGGTCAGCGAGTCAGAGGGGCGTTATGCTTTAAAGCTGTTATCAGCCAGACATCTTGACCGTTTGTTTTTCTCCTCATTTTTCCCATCCAGGATAATTTCCCGGCAGGTAATCCAGAGCGCCTCCAAGACCTGAAGTCTACAGTGGATCTTCTGACCAGCATCACTTTCTTTAGGATGAAGGTAGTGTGTATGTGTGTGCGTCTGTGGGCGGGAATTAAGGAAGTGTATTGCAGGACCCTTGTGATTAACTAAGAGGAGAGCATTTTCACACGCCTCCCCAACCCCCTCTGTTCAAGCCAAACCCCACATGCACGATCATGTAACATTGAAATTTCTTATTTCTAATCAGCCAGTAGCAAAATATTGTATTGTCGTGTTGGTGTTGTCCCTAAAAAATCATAATTAATGCTGCCCCAGGACCATCATTGCAACTGACCAATCATGTTGTATTGTTTTTCCAACCAACTTCAGTTCAAATTCCGTATGACGAAAGCACTTCTGCTGATTTTCTTTATGATTAGCGGTTAGTATTTAAGGCAAGGATTATGATGAGGGCTGGGGTTATGAGATGTAGATTAAGTTTAGGCCTGGGTTGTAGGTTAACATAAGAGGTAAGATATTGTAGCGACCCTGCAGGACTAACATGGGAGTGACTCTTGGGGGGTTCATGGGGGGAAGATGTTGCCCCTAGTTGAGCTGATTGGTCAGGTGCAGAAAGGGGGAGGGAGAGAGTGGAGGAGTGGGTTTAGGGGACGAGAGGGAAGCTAAACTAGGTAGTTACGGCCATCAGCCTTTTTGTTGTTTTTGGCACTCTTCCAACCCCATTGTTACCCTGTATTCCAGGGCAATAAAACCACGTTAAACTTCAGCTACCGTTTCCTTGTCATTCAGCTGGCTAGCAAGCTAGCAAGCTGGCTACAATTTTAAGGGGTTTTCTGGTCTTGTTCCCCGAGACGCAAAGCTATGACATCACAGCACGTAATTGGTCAGTTGCAATGATGGTCCTGGGGGAGCAATAATTATTATGTAGGGAACACCAATGCGACGATATCAGATCGTGCGAGATTGCCACAAATGTGACCAAACCCCGCAGTAGGCTTGTGGGCCTGCATGCTGTTTGGCATTCTACATTTGCTATAGTGTGGTTTGTACTCCCTAATCACCATGGCAGATATGTGTTTGTTCCTGCCACAGTTCACTGGCGCCTCGTATTTTGCATGCATTTAAAGTCTCTTTCTCACAGTAAAGTGGGTACATACAATGACCCAGTACTTATGTAAAATGTCACAACAACCAAATAACCTGACAAAATGTCCTTCACAAAGAAGGCAAACACCTAACCACTAAATTCCTTATGCGTCGCTTATCATTACGGGGTGTGAACATAGTAGCGTTGCATCTCTCCTTTACAGCAGAAACCTCTGTTGATGCCTAGCCTATTTATAGCTACCGCTCTCCATCCCAAAGCAACCCTGTCATTTGAGTGACTGGCACATCAGAAATTGTATGGGCATTTCACTTATGACCGTTCACAGCATCACATCATCCCCTATGCTCAATACTAAAGGATCCTTTCATTAAGATGAAATCAATTCATCACCATCATCATCGCAGAACCTCCAGTGTCTTCTGACACTGACAAAAACACTGACAAAAACAGGCATTTGTTACGTTGGGTATTAACGCTAATGAAAAGGATCATCAATTGTGACGCGTTCTCCTGGTCGGTGTACTTGCCACTGTGGCAAGAGAATGGATTGTTTGGGGGTTTTGCTTGTGTGCATTCTGCATTAGCCCTTTATGTTTTAAACACTCAACACCTCCCCCCCCCTCCCTCTTCACTCATTAGGGAGCGGGCTTTTCCTCAGGCTTTAAAGAGGCTTCGCTCCCTCCCTTTGCCGAGAGCGGATGTACTGTATAAGACCAGAGTACTGAGGCGTAGCAAAAATGTCAGCTGTGAGAGACGGAATAAAAACTGCCACTTTAGGTTACCTTTCACTCTGTTATAGGCATGTGTATACATACTGAGCAGCACTGTACAGCATATATCCCCCATTCAGAAGCAAAAGCTATACCCCATGCTATGCACATGCTACACTTTAGAGATGTTAAGGCTGCATTTCCACCAGGTATTGAGATAACAAACACAGTGAAGTCTGTGTGAGGTGGATGAATATTTCAAACATTTGCGACTTATTCTAGTCACGGGTTTCCATTTAGAATATATCTATTTTTTATTTCTTCATTGGCATTTTGGTATAGGATTTGTACTTCTAGTAAACGTGTACTTAAATATGCACGTGTGTCTCCATTCCAGGTACAAGAGCTTCAGAGTCCTCCCCGGGCCAGTATGGTGGTGAAGGACTGTGTCCGAGCTTGCTTGGACTCCACGTACAAATACATTTTCGACAACTGTCATGAGCTTTACAACCAGCTCCTCGACCAGGTAAGGGGAAAAAAGCAGCTTAAAACTAAAATAGATGAAGGAGAATTGCTAGATAATTACTATCCATTACCATAATCTTTACCAGCCTCCTGGTGGATTTGCCATGATTCATGGAGTTAAATCACAGTTGCCACACGGCTACAAAATATCGTTTATCAGTTGTGTCTGTAATCAATGGGATGTTACCCGCTGTGCTAGTGTGGATGTGGGGCTGCTTCTCATGCCTAAATTGAGACAGCACTGTCCCACATAATTATACAGTCATCATACTCACTCCATTCATATTTGTTTGTCAAGGTAAATCCGGGTTTCCAGGTGCTAGTCACCGTCCGCAGGGTCTCACCTGAGTAAAGAAGCGGGCGACCGGCTGCAGCAGGCGATAACTCATGGCCTCCATTCTAAAGGGAAATGGCCTCCACGCCGTCGGAGATAATTTCTTTTCAGGGTCGTAATATGGTGCAAGCCGCTCAAAAAGTTGAATAATAAGCTTCCTTTGTTTAAACGGCCTGCGGGGCTGTAAGCAATTACCCAGACTGGAGAGATAGATACTTTTGCTAATTACATCTCCGTCCACCGCAGCCACACAGTAGACAGGCACTCCATCAACTGTTGCTCCACCACGGACGAGCAAGACGTTGCCCCCCCCCCGCCCCAACCTTCCATGGAGCAAACCTTAGTGTGATTCATTATTGTCCGATAGGCGGCCTTTGACACAGCAAACGCATCACATTTAGGAGCACATCACCTGCTGGTGACAGTGAGTGCGGTGACAGGTTGGTTCAGGCTCTTTCTATGGCTCTATAGCTCTACAATGGCCGTAAGGAGGTGTGGGGGGGGGAAGAAGTCAGCGTGAGGTTTCCTTTAATCCTGGCCATGAAGGGAGGTTTTAAAAAGCATCTAACACATACAGTATACAATGGAAATGGAACTCCATAAGAAGACAGATAAGTAGAGCCAATGGAGTTGTGTACTGTGTGATCAGGATGTGCCTCGTCAAGTACCATGGTTGGCCGCGTGAGAGGAGAATACTAAGTGAAGCTCAAATCAATGAGTCGCTCCCAGGAAATCAAACTTGTTGGTGAACAAATTGAAGCACGGAAAATGTTGTTGCCTTTCATTTATGACGGTTATGAGACCCAAAATATCCCCAGCTGTGGTTAGGGTGGTGCACTGCTGCCAACCCCCATCTCGTTCCTTAATATCTGAACTTGTACTCACTGTAAGTCACTTTGGTTAAAACGTCTGCTGTCTGCTGAATGGTGGAATTGTATATGCGGTATGCTTTCAGGATATGTGGAGCTATGGGTGTGTAATTGTCTTTTTGTCACCACCACGAGTTGAGTGAAGCACTAGCATAGAGTGTGTTCAGTCTCACGCTTTGTTTGGTCACGTGGCACCCAGAACCTAATATAACCAAAGCCTCTGCATTTCTGTCACATTAGGAGAATTGACCATCCGTTAGTCGTGTCGTAATGCTCATTTATCTCACACTGAGCCAGATAAACGATAAACAGAACGCCGCCGCTGGAAAGGCAGGGTACAGCGCAGCAGCCTTTTTTGTCAGCCTCTGTTCTCACTCCCCGTACCGTAGAGGGGCTAAACTCTGTTCCAGGCACTGGAACAGTACAACTGAGGTTCCAGCCCATGAGAACGCTGTTGACTGGAGGACACCAAGCTACTTAATCACCTTTAACAGTGTGTATGCATCCACGTGCACAGAATGTTAATGAGCCAGGGGATGGGCACAGTAGTACAGCGTGCATACTGCATCTTCTATAACAGGGATGGCATAACCTCCTGTGTCCTTCAAACAGGCTTTCACACACACACACACACACACACACACACACACACACACACACACACACACACACACAAACACACACACACAAACACACAAGCAAGCGCACCTGCTGTAGGTGTATGCGTTCAGAAGTTTACACGCCCATATAAGGGTGCATACATGTGCGCACACTCACTCCAGTGTGTCTTGTGATTTCCATTACTGTCTCCCCTCCCGTTTGCTTTCATTATTAATTTCTCCAAATTAGCGGTACAACGTTCACCTTCCTGCATGCGCTGGCGCTTCTAAACAGCACAGGGTTTGCACCCGGCGGATGTAAAGCTCCGCTGGGCATTCTGTGAGTCCTATGAGTCAGGATCCTGAAGGGGCTGCAGGCATAGCCCTGGAAGCTTGGATTCATCCATATAAATTAACCCATTGTTATGTTTGATGTTGCTCAGTTGTTGGTTCAGAATTCACAGCTGCAGCTCTTTAATTAAGGCTTTGTTGATCCGTGGCTAGCTTGTTTTACCGTACCAGTACACCGAACAGAATACATAGATAATGTATTCACTTAAATGTCAATGGTCCAGCTGCTTTTTCTATGCTCGCAGACGCCATTTTGCTCACGCAGAAGAAACCACTGTCCCATGAATCACTGAGAACGGATGGGCTCAAACAAATGAAAAACTGACGAGGCCTTTGATTGACCGCACCACATTAACCCAAATGAGAGCTGCAAACAAGCCACGCGATTGACTGTCATGGACTCTGAGGTTCTCTATTGATTCAAATTCGATGCTGTCTCAAGCCACATCATCCCGCCGCATGAGATGCCATGGTGTCTCCAATCGCTGGATAGTTCTTACAAATGAATCAGTCGCATGAACGGTCGCTCGGCTGAAGTAGTTTTGCCGGTGAACTGGTTCGGTTCTGAAGCCGTCGTCGATGATAAATTGCCTGACGTTGTGCTTCCATTCCGCCAACTCTCACTGGAGCGTGCCCTCTGCTTTACCGAAGTCATTACAACGCAGGCTGTTAAATAATTCAAACCAAATTATTCAATCCGAGATAAGGACATACACAGTTCTCTATTCATCAAAAATGCTTTCATTTCCCAGCCTGGCTTACATACACTTCTAATAATGTGTGATTACAGCCTGCTTTTGTATGGGGGCGTGTCTCTATAAGTCGAAGTGACATATTACATTTAACGTGCAAGAGTGTGCGCGCCGTGCCATTCTCCAGTCTCTGTATGGGTGTACCTGTTCTTGTAGCCAGTGTGCATTCATGCGTGGAGCTGTTTTCGTGGGAGTGAGCGGCCTCGCTGTCGCTGCTTGTGACACAGCTAGCAAGGCGAGAGGCTGTGATAGTTAGACACAGAGGTTCCGTTTGATCTCATTCAGTAGAAACGGATGGCAGCAAGAAAACAAATGGAGTGCAAAATGAACCCCATTACCCATTTTCGGAAAGCAACACATTTCTACGACAATATCAGATGTTATGTTTCAAACAGTCTGCTGTGGGCCTGATAAATTCACAGATGATAAAAAAACTATTAGATTGATTAAGTGTCTTTTTATGATTTACTGCTGGGAATCTTAGAGCACTGTTCCTGATTTAATTCTAGTTAGAATGCTGTGTTAATGTATTAATAAAAGATGTCCTTTAGCCACACTAAAGGCCCCCCTTACAAGGTTCACCTCAAGTCTTTGTCTGTCTTTTCATATTTTTTCCCTTACATTTTCAAGGACAGTCATAAGACTTAATCCCTGTCCCTCCCTACCAGTTATAAATAAATTATGAGAATTAGGGCTACAGTAACGCACAACTTCTTTGCCTCTCTACCCACTACAGTTGTAACAACTCGAGACAATACGCAATGTAAAATACGTAAATGCTAATTGTAAGTCGCTTTGGGTAAAGGCGTCTGCCAAATGCTGTAAATGTAAATGTAAATGTAAATGCTAGAAGTGAATGTATACATACAGTGCCCATTTGACCTCATTCTTTCTCTCTCTCTCTCTCCATCTCTCTCTCTCTCTCTCTCTCTCTCTCTCTCTCTCTCTCTCTTGCGCCTGTCTCCGCGGCTAAATCTCTCCATTTTCCTTCTCATACAAAATTCAATTTTTTTCCGCTTCTCCATATTTACTGCTTTGCCTCTCTCCGCCCCTCCCCTGACATCTTCTGCTGCAGGCTCGGAAGCAGGACATTCCCCGCGAGGAACAGGGCCCATCAATAAAAAACCTGGACTTCTGGCCAAAGCTCATCACCCTCATGGTGACGGTGATTGATGAGGACCGGACGGCCTACACCCCGGTCATCAACCAGTACGTACTGCCTCACAACCAAGCCCCACTCGTCAAAGCCCCCCCGCCCCACTGGTCAAAGACGTGTCCACGTCATGCTGAAAAGTCTCCAAATCCTTATTTGTTACAATGCCCAGCAGTTCATAATCTTTCTTACGGGTGTTATAAGACATTAATTAAGCCAGGTGCGCGTTTAAAGGTTCATTCCTCGGTCACATAACCCCACTTTTTTTCCTTTTCCTTTTTTATGTCCCTGCGCAAGAGAACGCGATATCTCAAGAACGCCTTGCGGTAATGTCTTCAAATTTGGTGCAAACGTTCACTTGGACTCTGAACTGATTGCGGTAATGTCTTCAAATTTGGTGCAAATGTTCACTTGGACTCTGAACTGATTTTGGTGGTCAAAGGTCAAGGTGGCTGTGACGTGTACGTCCCATTCTGAACGTGAACGCAATATCTCAAGAACGCCTTGAGGGAATTTCTTCACATTCAAAAATGTATGTATTCTGAAACTATGTCTCTCCCTGTTTCTCCTCCTACTGATTTTTGATGCTTTTGTTAGCTTCTGTTTATGCCCTAAGCTTTCTCCTCTTCACTGTCTAATGACACGCCTGCAGGATTCACACTGGTTACCGTCACATTCCCCTGGTCAGGATCCTGACTGACAGGAGCTCTGATCTGTTTGTTGTTACACCTTCGACTTGGTGCATCTGAATAATGGCAGCTGTAGTCAGAATAATAAAATAATAATTAAAAAAACAAAAACGTATTTGTAAGCCCTGTGTTTGTTTTGTCTTGTCCCTGTTGAGGACGAGGTCTTAACCTTGACATTTTCTACCCTTCTGCTTTTAGATGTTTGTTGACGGATTGGTTGAACTTGTTGTTGTATTTATAGTAAAAGAGCCAATACATACAAGAATAAGAGGTAGCAATAGAAACAAATATGATAGAACGGTTATTTTCATTATCAGATGAGATTATTTTAGTTTATTCTTCACATTATCTGGCAATGAAACGGCAATAAAATAAGGTAATAAGGTGCAAAATGATTGTAAATATTCCTCACTATTTATCCTAAGATAAACAGTCATCTTGAAATTGCTTTATATGTTTACAGTCCCAAACATAATCTCATTTTATAAAACCCCTACATACAATTTATGACTTTTTTGCAATGTAGAGCCATATTTTTTTCAAACAAAATCAAATTGGCAGGAAAACGCTACTAAATGTAGTTTAGTTAAATTTAGATACGGTAAGTGATTTTAGCACAGCTGATAGATGAAAACTGATCTCTGGTTTCTCTAATCAGCAAAAACATCAGTATGTGAGTTTTTGATCTGACCCGGATAAGCATAATGTGCATGGGAAATGCAGAATTCCAGGGATTCAATAATAGTGTCATCTTTCATTACACACCATAAAGATAATTTAATGCCACAATCCTGTCAGTAGTGGCTTTAGAATTAAACTTAATACAGCACATTCACATTTTGGTCAAATTGTAAAAGGCACTGTATATTATTCCTATTAATATTATTGTTATTATCAGTTCATCATACGTTACACATGTAAACAACACATTGAAATGTGTATAGTTCCCCTCTATTTGCCACTAGAGGAGGAAATGCCAGCTGTTCCAGCTCAACAGATGATCGCTGCGATAGAATTTGTCCGGTAAATAGCAGCGGGGACAATCCTGAGCTAAAGTAAACCATTCCCACGGAAATTGACCTTTCCCACGCCGAGTCGCCCGTTCATCCATAAATGTCCTTCCAGCACCATCAGAAGACACGCATAATTAAACCATCGACATGTCATATTCAAGGCTTGACTCAAAATCCATAGGCATTCAAAATAGAAATTTACTTTCCAGATGAGTGCTCTCTGTCTGTCTGTCTCTCTCTCTATCTCATTGTGTCTTTTCCCTTTTCTCCCATCTCTCAGCTCTCCTCCTTGACCCCATTTCCGCCCCCAAATACAATTATGTATTAAAACGGGGGATTATCAGATCCCGGGTTTCCCCGTATCTCCTCCGCACATCTGTGGGCGCTGATTTGGCAGTGAATCAGGCAGCCCAGCCGAGCGTGTTATTATGTGGAAATGAGTCTGATTGGAACCCTTTTCCATCTTTCCATCCAGGTTTCCCCAGGAGCTGAACATGGGCAAGATCAGCACCGAGATCATGTGGAATCTCTTTGCCCTGGACATGAAGTACGCCATGGAAGGTCAGTGGTGTGAAGCAGATAAAGGCCACGCGCTCGGCATGCCCAGCATGCAGGAATGTGTGGATGCATAATTCAGGCACCTTTTATTGACACGTGCGTTACAGTTCATAGATGTGGGGCAGGATAGTCTAGCGGGGGTGTTTGACTCCCAGCCAAAAGGTAATGGGTTCAAGCCCCGGAGTTGGCCTAAGCATCTTTGCTCCTGTAATACTTTTAATTGTAAGTTGCTTTGGAAGTGACCACTAAATGACCTAATAGTAATGTACAAGCGTCTACAGTACAATGTTTTGTTAATGTAATCACTATTCATGTGATTTATCTGTAAGTGTCCTTGAGCAAGGCACTAGCCCTCCTTGGGCATTGCATTGGATAAGAGCTTCAACTCAATGCCTTTACATGGGAATGTAATAAGTGCTTAAAAGTGTGTTTGTAATCCCGAGCCTTGTTTATTGGCTGGCATCAGAGTCATTCGTATTGGTTATTTGTGACTGTGATCAACTGTACTGTCTAGCTATATTACACTGCCATGCTCCCCCCTTATTGATCCTTAGAGAGAGAAAAGCTTTAATCAAGATGGACCATTGATCACGGCCCAATAACTCAGTGTAGAATCGTTTTCTCTCCATAAACTTGCTTGAAAAATTCGAATTTGCATTCAGACAAATAATTTTTAACATCTCCCACCACAATCAAAGACAAAGGCTCTATTTTTTATCCAGAATGAGCATCCAGATGCCTTTACAGTTTTAATTTCAACCACAGCACAGATGGGTGTTTTAGGGTAAACTTTGTGTAAATTTGTAATATTTGAGCAGACTTTAAACTGTGACACTCTTAAGCTGGACCTGTTGTAGGTGAGTGCCAGGAAAGGCAAAGAAGCAGTTTAACAGCTTCTCGATGATTTATCCAAATCTGAACACAACATGCCTCCCGCCGTCTCACCACTAAGCCGTCTGAGTTGCTATGACAACCAGGTGCAGAGGCGCTGCTAATTAATGCTGCTCATACATATAGCGAGACACACACCTACGCCCACACACACACACACACACACACACACACACACCTTGTTGCACAGTGAGCATACAGTGCGTGAGAGCGTACTGCCTATATGTAAGCAGGTAGGCTACATACAGTTAGATAACACATACAAGGCTGTAATATATGGTCCAATGAGTTCCTTCCTTATTGCCAGGGGAAGTAGCAATTTACAGCACATGCAGTCTGCATATATTATTGTGTAATCAGCTATCATAGGGCAGCTGTGAGATTTCTGGATTGAAAAAGCTCATTTTATAGTCTGGGTTCTGATTGTGATTGAGTTTGGGTGGGTGGGGATTCACCAATCATTTATTCACAGATACACAGACACTTTATATAGCCTAGTGACCATGTGTGTGTGTGCATTTGTCTCTGTGTACCCTCTGGGTGTCAGAAATGAGTCTGGTCACACATAGCCTCCTCCTTCCCCCCTGAGCCTGATGTGACCCTGCCCTGCCACATGACTAGCAGCCCACAGTGACACCTGCCACACAGAGGACAGCCCTGTCACGTTCCTCAAAAAAGAGCTTTATAGGAATTATTGCCCATATGTTGCTGCTCCCTCTGGTGGGAGCTGTTCTAGGTTTGATATGGTGGCAGTTGCCTCGTTATGGAGGCAGGGGAGTTTGGGAACTCATAAACCTTGTTTAATGGCCCCACAGATACCCCACATTTTTACCCAGCTCATTGAACTTTGTGAGCCTATGAGAGCTGGAGGGGAAAGGTCACGCACTCTCTGAGTTTCAAACCCAAACGGTGTTAATTGTAATGCTGTTTTCAACCACAAGGGTAATTCCACACACAAATCCAAGAGTCACATTGAAATGTACAGTATTATTTCTCCATGCAGGGGAAATGTGGCGTGGCGTACTAAAATCCCGTTGGCATGAGTGGAACACCTTGTTCAGAAAGTAGAAGTTCCAATCATGTACAGTATTTGTGCCATCTATAAACTAGACTATTTTAGATATTACGCTTGTGATTTTACAGTCAAGTTGACTTAATGTGATTTGCGTGAGAAAGTTTGTGGATACGACTTCTGTTTAATCTTCTGTTTATTGTAAAGCTTTTTGCACTAGGTTAATTTTTAATTGCCTACCAAGCTACAATACACAAAAGGATGACACGGCGGTAGAATGAAGTGTTAAGCAGGCATAACAAAGAGGAATAGAGGCAACAGAGGCAAGTTATGCTGAATAAAAAGCATTTTTCATTATTAAACTAGTTAAAGTTACATTAGATGATTTGAATGATTCGTTGTTTAATCCATGAAGAAAGAATTCGGAGCTCTTCTACATTTGAATCGAATTGTTCACCTGAAGAATTGGGGTTTACAGAGAAGAGCAGTTAAAAAAGACATCATATGGAAAGAAGAGCAAGGAATCGGCAAAGGATCCAATTTTCTCGCATAATTGCTCGCTGCTTTTCCCAGAGATTGGTCCCTGGCCATAATTCATGTTAACATTCAGGGATCCCATGGGAAGTGGCTGTTAGAGAGCCAGCTCCCTCCCCCGCTCTCTCTCTCTCTTTCCTGAAGATCGAGTCGCTGTTGTACTGCCGCTCATAGCCTGAAAAGAGACAGGAATGGAATAGTGCGTAAGATCTAGGGCCCTTGTTTCTCGGTCAAGGCGCAAGTGGAGGCACACAGTGCAAGTCCATTTAAGTTGTGCCCAAGACTTTTTCACTAATTTGGGACGTGTGGAGGTGGCGGCAAGCAGGCACAGAGGTGGCACAGCTGTAAAAGGGTTGGATTAGAGTGAACAAATGATCAGTAGGAGTGGCGGGGGCTGTCTTCAATTACGGCCAATCAAATCAGCCCCCCTCATTCCCTTAAACAGCAGCGCGCCCTCTGTCTCTGCAAACTGCCAATTTTGTAATAAAGGTAGACGGCGAAAGTCCTGGCCGGCAGAAAAGCTTCTCCCGGAAGGAAACTGTCAAAACTGATGTCCTTGTTCGGGAGGTGCACATTTGCAAAGTGCGCAAATATGGAACCTCTAATAAACTACCATGAATTCGAATGATTCAAACTAAGAATACGCATGCACATGCACACGACCCCCAGGAGTCCCAATGTGTGAATAGCCTTGTTAGTATCGCTGTGCCCCCCAGTGGCCAGAATTACACACTATGCCCACTATGGACACTATGGACTGTTAAGTGTTAAGCGGTGATGCAAGTGTAACAGTGGGTGTAACAGTGTCGTCTTTGTTGTGTATTTTCTCGCATTTCGCATTTGTTATTGTAGCGCTTTCTATTCAACTTCTGTGAAATTTTCTCAAGGGTGACATTTGATCACACTTATTTCCTCATCTGTGCCATTATACTGTACTGCCAAATGCCTTCAGTAGTACTATTTTTATCTGGCTTACAACACATTGTCAAAGGGTTCTCTCTCTCTCTGGCACTCTCTCTCTTGCTCTCTTTCTCTCTATGCATGTACAAAGTGAAGAGCTTGAATGTGTGTGTGTGTGTGTGTGTATCTGTATTTGCGAGTTAGTGTGTATGTTTGTGCAAGTTCATGACACGTGTATAGAGTTTGTATGTGTGAGCGCATGTACAGCATGATTGTGTGTTTTTGTGTGTGTGTGCATTTGTGCATTTCTGCATTCATTGTCTGTATGCATTTGTCTATAAATGTGCCTGTGTGTGTGTGTGTGTGTGTGTGTGTGTGTGTGTGTGTGTGCGTGCACAGGCACGCTTACATTACTTGATGAAGTGAAGAATGAAGTCTTGAATGAAGTCTTTGATGCATCCCTCTGTTTCCCGCTCGGAGGCCTTAGTTGTCGGGGCCAGCTTCAAAATGGACGCTGCTAATTTTAGCTGCAAGAAGACAGAAGGAGTAGCAATAACGAGATTGGAGAGATGGAATGTGAGGAAACCATGGCAATGATGACGATGATATGTAGACAGAACGATAGAAGAAGAAAACAGCAGAGCAGAGGCAGGTGGGAGGAGAGCTGTGGAGGGCTGGCTGGGCGCTTTGTTAGCAGAAGCCTGGCCAAGGGGATTGAGAGGGGGAAGAGGGCATGACCTGGGTTTGATCAACACATACTGGCTCCTGCTAATATCCTCTCTGATCTCATCTGTTTACATATACAGAGATGGACGATCAAACAAACCCTGGCATGAGTCACACTGTGCGTGTGTGTGTGTGTGTGTGTGTGTGTGTGTGTGTGTGAATTTGTATTGTTACTTTGGGAGCCCAGTGTTATGCAGCAGTAACAGTATATTTTGTGCCAAGTCTCCTTTTATTAGACAACATATCCTGGTTTTAGTGGGGAAGGCGAAATGTATTCTAGGATTTGTCTTTTTTTAGCCTCTGGCCAAAGTATACTACCAAACATTACCTTCTCTGATACTACACATATCACATAGTGATCTTTCACAAATATTTTTTCTATCGGCACAGTTCTTTGTTTCCCATCCACAATATTGGTGTAATTAAGAGATACGCTGGAAACAAATGATTTTATACTTTGCCTTGCCTTTTATACTATGCTTGAACATTAACCAAAACTACAACTTGTTAAGCGTCATTGCTATGCGGGCATTTCCTGGTCGTTCAGGCAGCGGAATACAATCATCAAACTTTTATAAATACTTTTTCTATCGGCAAAAACTGTTTCCTATCCACAATATTGGTGTATTTAAGAGATTTGCTGGAAAGACATTTTTATTATTTCATGTTTCTATCTGCTAGGCTGAGAAATAAATGTTTTAGTTTTTCAGAAAACCCTCCGGTTTTAGGCGGTTGTTTTCACGCAGTGCCTTAGGTTTATGCTTTTCTAGAATGTTTTCGAAGGTCTCGATAGGTTAATGATTAAACAATCACATCCCCTTCCCGTCTGTCAACATTTACTACCACAGTGTCAGTGAGCAAGGCAGTGTGTCCTCAAATTCTCCCAGTGGAGCTTCTTGTGGCCAAGCTTCCCTGAATAGAGTCTGGGCTGTGTTAAAATATGTTGGAGTGCCATCAAACTAGCACTAGAGCATTAATTGATCTTGGTTATGGCAGAGCGCGTCATGAAGCTTAAGAGGCACTCTGACAGAACGGGCTCAGAAGCCAAGATGACTTATGTCCCAAAGCTCTGTGCTGTCCATAGCTGCCATTGTTGTCCTCCCCTCTCTTCTTCTCTCGGACATATCAGTGCTTCGCACCGGACTTGCACAGTCATTCACAGAATGGGTAATGGAGATTGTAAGCGCTGTGGAGATTGTAAGCGCTGTGGAGAATCGCTGCGGTTCGTCATGTTATCCAGGGCATTTAAATCAATGAGGCAGACAGAGAGTGAGTCCCCCGTGAGTTTGTCGCCCCCCCGGGCTCAGTCAGACAAGATGACAACCTCACAGGGGACCTTCATCCTACGCCTCCCTCAGGACTACCCTTGCACTGTTTACCACCAGCAGGGTAACACACACACACACACACACACACACACACACTTTCACTCATTATCTCTTGTAGAGTCAATTATGCACTCTTTAACATACACACAAACACATACATTCCCCCTAAAATTGATATGTGCAAGTTCATCAAATGCAATCTCAACTGTAGTAGTTCAAAATGCATATATTGCCCCATATTGCTGCTATTTTGAAACCCTATATATCAACTGGCAAATGAAGATATAGTAGAATTCGAAACGAGGCTCTTATATTGTAGCTACAGTATTAATGGATCATATAGCTGTTTTGTGAAGTAACGAATGATCACTCATCCGCCTGGCGTCTTGTCTCCCTCTCTGTGTGTTTTATAACAGAGGAGTAGTATTTTTAAAACACCCCGTGCCTTCATATCCCTGGAATCCTCTTTATTCTCCCTTCTTTATTCATGCAATCAAGCTGAGTCAAATGAAAAGGATTCAAAATGGCTTCTTGCATTCATTCAGAGTGCATGAAAGAATGCGTGTGACTCCTGGACAAGAGGCACTAAAAGGTTTTCAAGGTTGAAACCTCATCAAGAAGCCTGTCAGAACCATTTCTCCTCATAATGAGCAGGTGTGAACTGCATTCTTCTCATCCAGTCGGTGGTGCAGCTCCCTGTAGCGATCCAAAGTATAATTATTGTAAGTAATATAATAACCCTGAAAAAAATTATTTTGAATATATAATAATAAATGAGAAATGTGTTCAAACAATAATGTAATAGTATACAGTATTACTCATCCTGGACGTTATTGGTTGATACGCTGCTTGTTAAAGCTACAGGAAACTTACCGAACAGAGCCTCACTGCGGTTTTCTCACTTTACTTTGTCCTTGTTTGTTCGGAAGTAAAAAATGAAATTTTGAACTGTCTGGCAGTTCTATGTCACAGTTAATAAAGCTGTCCAAATATGGACAACGCCTCCGCGGGCTGTTAGAATGGCAGAGAAGCTGCCCCTGTTTCACGCTCAGACATAGGGGAGAGCCGGGACGAAAGTAACACTTTTCAGATAAACGTAATTTTAAAAGATAAAGTTACAGATAGAAACACATTTTCATTGTGATCAACAACTCATATGTGCGTTCTATCAAAACCAGTTGCTGTTTTGTACAAATGTGGATCGACTTCGGTATAATTTGACTTTGAACAGAAGTTGCGCAATGTTACTTTCGGCCCCTGTCAGTCAGGAAAACACAATTGTGTGATTGTGTGTGTGTGTGTGTGGAGGGGGGTTTGCCTGTGTGTATGACTATACATTCTTTCGTACGTATACGTTCTTTCTGTGTGTGTGTGTGTGTGTGTGTGTGTGTATATACTGTATGTGTGTGCATGTGTGTGTGTGTGTTCTTGTGATTTATTGAAGTGGCAGTGTCCCAGCAGATCGCCCAGATAATACACCGTGCCTACAGACTGCAGGTCTGGTCCAATATATAGTGGCCAGAATATCAGGACCACCTGCCCTGTCTGTGAAACAGACTTTGACGGGGTCAGTCCAGGTGGAAGCGTGATGCATTGCATCCGTCACGTGCACTTCAGGAAGGGGAGAGGCTTGTCAGAGAGAAGATACTGGCTAAGAACTGGACTTATGCCTAGTATTGATTTGTATTATATCCTGTAGGTTTCTTTTTACTGATATCTAAGATATCAGTAAAAAGATAGATTTTACTGCGGCTAAGATAGCAGGACAAATTCCAAACCATTTTAGCCTCTTTTGCACCTTTGCCACGGAGTTCTCTTGTTTCTTCATGCTAAAGTGATGTTGTTTCTGGCTACAGCATTCTAATTAGCCAGATGCTAGAGGGTGCATGCGTTGTGCAGTAAATGTCATGTTTTGGGAGTGGGTGGAGCTTTTTCCCACTTAAAACACTAGTTTAACGACTGCCTATCCACTGCCTAAACCTATAGCATGGTTTAATATAGAAATGTACGCTACGTGGAAATGCAAATGGCAAAAATAGTAATATTTGTGGCAGCATGTGGAGCGTCATATAACACTTCTCATTAACATGTCTATAGATGATGGATAGGTCTTAAATGTCTTTATAGTGTGTGCATTTGAATAGATTGTAACGGGACTAAATATGAACTGACTGGGATCGGGGACCAAAAAAAGTATATTGCGACCCCACTACTTTTGCAATGAGATATTCATTCATTCATATTCACAACACGTTGCTTATTCGTGTTTCAGAAACAAGCGTCAGCTCTGTGTAGCAGCGGAAATGAGATCCAGTGGCTAATCCAGCTCATTGATTTGTCTGTGACCGTCACAATCATCCATGCTAATGTCCAAAATAAAGTATTGTTTGTTTGAATATATTGTCCGCAGGTAAGTGTATTAAGTATATGTAAATATTTCTCCCCGGGGCTCAAACAGGAGACAAGAATGGCATGTGTTGCGTTATTTACCACTGTGTAAGCAGTGGGGTTCTTATCAGGATTAATGCGCAGCAGCTGCAATAGATGGATTTATACCCGCCTTCGATTTTTGAGTGAGTGTTTGTGTGTGTGGGTATGTGAAAAAGAGACACAAACTGTGTGTGTGTGTGTGTGTATGGGAGATTTTTATGCGGAGCAACGGTTAAAACATTGTTCTTGTCTTTAGTGTGTGTTAGGAACCGGTGGTACGGACCTCTGGCACAGACTCAGACACTGAGGTAGATTGAGTTAAAACGTTTTAATAATAGTGCCTCTTTAACACAAAACCAAAAGGCAGGTACAACGTCCGTTAAAAAATAACAGAAAGACAGGTAGGTCGGTCTACCAGGTAGGTCCAGTGCGGTGAGGGAATGCTGGGGATGTTATCCAGGTGGACGGTGAGAGGTAACGGTAATGTTCCTCAGCAAGGTTCCAGGAGTTCAGGTCTAGTTGGGGAAAAGGCAAGCCGGAGGTAATCCAGCGTTAGCGTCGTGGGTCAATAGTTGACGTAGAGCAAACTTACGACCTGGCGATGAGTGGAAGGGACAGCCAGGTATAA
>JAOEHI010050995.1:0-19657 GCA_025447815.1 Percopsis transmontana | reverse complement strand
TGTGAATGGTTGATTAGATAATTGCATTAATGAGAAATTGAACAGGTGTTCCTAATAATCCTTTAGGTGAGTGTACACACAAGAGATACGGGGTAGCTTAAAGTCCAATTTCCTGACCATAGGTACAGGTACAGATGAGTTGATAGAGACTAATAATAGTCATCTAACAAGGGTAGGTGAAGTCTGACAGAGGCAGATGAGTTATAAAGTTTGATGGCAGCAGGCAGGAATGATTTCCTGTAGCGTTCCTTTAGACAGCGGGGTTGAATGCGTCTATTGCTAAAGGTGCTCGTTTATCTAGTGTTTTGTGGAGGGGGTGGGGATCATGGTCCATAATTGCCAGCAGTTTTGCCTGCATTCTGTCTTTAACCACCTCCTCCATAGGGGCTTTGTGCCGACTACAGACGCCTTTTTTATGAGTTTGTTTAGTCTGTTGGCGTCCTTTGCTTTAATGCCGGCCCCCCAACACACCACAGCCAAGACAGTGCTTGCAACAACAGACTGATAAAACATCTGGAGCATCCTGTTGCATATATTGAAGGACCTGAGCCTCCTCAAAAAGTAAAGCCGGCTCAGGCCCTTCTTATAGACAGCCTCGGTGTTTGTGGAACACTACCTTATTGTGCAGTTATACGCCCAAGTACTTCTATGTTGTGACAATTTCCATGTCTATCCCAGGATAGTCAAGTGGTCTAGGTGTTGGCTTTGGATAAAAGCGTCTGATAAATACAGCTACAGCATTTAGCAGACGATTTTATCCAAAGCGACTTACAATTAGTACATTTGTCAACAATCACATGATGCTATTACATTGAGCAGATAGGGGTTAGGCATCTTGCTCAAGGATGCTTACAGGTAGGCCACCTCTGGGGCCTAAATGACCTAATTGTAATTATCCCCCCGATGTGGACTGTAGAGGGTTACGCACGTCGCTGGCCAAAAGAGATGCTGTTTAAACTGCTGTTGGCTCAGTGTTGCAGGCTAGGCTACTGCACTATTATTATTAATTATTACTGTAATTACGAGATTACTTAAGTAATTTCTGCAGTGTAAATTAAAAACCAATTAATCAGAACAAATAGATCAACGATGGTTTCATATCACTAGGCAGTTCCTTAGCAGTTCCTTAGCTATTGACAAATATATAGTTATAGCTATTAATATGAATAAAATTCATATTAATAGCTTCAAATATGATAAAAACATAATTGTGCGCATTTGGAGGGGCCGTAGACTATTCAAAACAAAATAGTTTTCACGTCTCTAGGCTATACGAATCCTACGGAAGAGGATTAGGGCCACTGGTGAAAAATGTATTGGGAGTTCTGACTTTAATCTCAGAATGCTGACTTTAATCTCAGAAGTATAGTCACCTGTAAACTGCGGTCATGTGAGCCGGCGTTCGTAAATAGACGGTCATGCCTCACATGACCGCAGTTTACAGGTTCCTATACTTCTGAGATTAAAGTCAGAATTCTGAGAATAAAGTCAGAATTCGTAAAAAATTTTGACATTTAAGTCCCTTTCCCAACAAAAAAGCAGCACCAAAACATTACTTGCAGCCTAATGCTAAAATACGTCTTGGCTACACAACGTCCAGAACATGAATATTTTGTTGTCCTTGTTAAATTTACTCTGCATAGGCTATATCCCAGACTAACTTTGACACGTAGCCGTAATCTAGGCTACCATATAAACGGGGAACTACTATCAAACCAGCTTCAGCTCAGTTTTAAGATGTTGGTCTCTATTTAATCACTGTTCTAAATTCAGTTAAGTATGATGTTAGGTGGCAGAAAACATAAAACATTTGTACGACATCCCCACAAGAGAAATGATAGACTAACCAACTTTTGAAAATTAAATCGAAACATTGTTAAAATAAATAAATGTGTATTTTAACCCTTTGATAAACAAACATGTTTTATGGACGACTTCTTATGACTAAAAAAAAGAAAAGCTACTTTATTGATTTATTTTAAATAAACGACTTTGCATGCAGTTGCAGCCCGTCAACAGTAGGCGGTGTTGCAACACCCACACTTCCCGCCTCACTGTGCCATTATTACATCATGTGTTTTTACAAAACTGCTAATTAAGCTAAATTTCAAAATACAATGGCCTTTGGTCAAAGATATTAGTCAATTCACAATCTTTACCTTATCTTTTGCAAATAGTGCTAGGCTATGGCAAACTGTAAGTTCCTATGTTAAATGCAGAGAAAATAGGTTTGAAGCTGACTATGTAAGTTAACCTAAACTAACATTGTGTTAACATTGACAGGGAATTTTTAGCCAATTGTCGAGTAGCTGTGGAGCTGTTTCTTGTGGGCGTGCCTGTCCAACTACTTACTGGAGCAGCAACAACATTAAATCCATATGCAGACTGTCTTGGGGGGCAGGATAGTCTAGTGGTCTAGGTGTTGGACTCCCAGCCGCAAGGTCGTGGGTTTGATTCCCTGAGGTGGCCTACCTGTAAGCATTAACTAGTGACATTACAATAATAAAGGGATTCTCTGTCAGCCCCATCTTCTTCACTATTAATGGCACCATCTGATAGATCAAACTTTTCCCATAACCATTCAGTGTCAGTAGCGCTGAAAACACATCTGCACAGAGAAAAGCCTTCAATGCTGTTGTTATCTATTCTTCTTCCAATTAAATTATACACTGCACTTCTGATAAAACTTGCAGATTGCCACACTAACCTTTCTTAAGCAAAGTCATTGTAAGGTGGGAATGGCAATCAAGGGACGTATGTTGATGTCATCTTAGGAAAAACTTCAGCTGACCCCTAATTCGCCAACTCTCTTCCTGACTGGTAACAAACTTGAATTGAGGGATTCAAGACTGATACTCACGGGAAAATCAAACTGAAGCTCGCAAGGATAGGAGGCTACACCTAGCATGCTAGTGGTGACAAAATTTGTCAGTGACTGTCAATCTAGGGAGCAAAACTCAAGGAGGAAATTCAAGTGCTTCATCTCTTTTCTAAGAAGGAACCTTCCCTGCAGGTACAGCAACATCCATCTGGCATACATTTACAGCATACAGAAATGCAATAATAACACGCTGAACATTCCCTGTGGACAATGAACAGGAAAAATTAACACTTGACTCGACATCCAAAATAGAACACACAAGGGGCGACTTCAACACAAACAGTGTACAGGCACATATAATAGACGATGAAAAGAAGAACAATGGCAAAGTGTACACAAGTGGATGTTGTGAAACAATAATAGCTTGTTCTTTGGCATGTTAAAATAAGGTAATCTTCGGAGGAGAGCACCTTTTACATCCCCATTCTCCTCGAGATGCTTCATCAAATAACAAACACCTCTTTTAAAAACAGCCAGAAAAGGTAAATCCATTAAAAACAATGTCATTTAGGATTTATATATCATTTAATTTATTGTAAATACTTTTTTGGGCAGTGCTATGCTGATCAAACTGCACATACTCGAAAGTATCAGATGTCCCATCCTATCAGGTGAAAAAAAGGGATGTAGGCGGAGTCTACAGGGAATGTCCATCTTATTACCCACCCAGACAAAACTGAGAAGAGTTCTACTCAGCTCTTTTAATTAAATTTTCAGTCACTTTAATGATGTAGCTTACTCCAAAAGATGCTAAAACATACACATATATATATTCACTTAATTGGCATTAGAAAGCATGGTGCGGTCAGAATATTAAATGAAATCATTGGGAAATTACACACAAATGTGTGTATCGATTCTTAATTTGGTTCAAGAAGGATTTCTATAGGACTGTCGTACAATGCAGAGAAGTGTGTAGCTTAAGAAATGTAAACGGATGCCATAGCACTGCAACTGGTTCTGATCGGTAGACAGATTTCTGTTTACTTCAACTTCAGATGAGCTACACTGTAGTACTGTGTGCAACAAACTACTTCAAAACACGAGTGGATCTCTATAAATACTATACACTTTACATGTTAGCCATCAGTAACTAACGTTAACAAGTCTCATTAAAGGTAACGTCTTTTATATTTTTCCATGAATTACTTAGCTAGTGCCATTCGGAATAACGATGTACCGTAAACTAAATATGACTTAAAAGTTCAGGACGTTGCGTAACAGCACTATTAAATAAGTTTAAAGCAATCTTCATATTTGCTCATGCGCTATCTTTCTCTAACAACTTTTAACTAATCGGTTATCTAACGTTTTGTTCATCCTTACTCAATTGTACCATAGCAGTTTGCAAGTCACCCAATTAGATCGTACGGTAATTACAATCACCTCATCGTAAGTTAACTAAGTTAGTTCGCCAACTAGCGTTTAACTTTGACGATACATCCGCGCAGTTAGCTGTTATTTGACACGTTTCACACAACAACGTTCTTCAACAACTTGCCTTTTATAATGATTCTATTTCAGCGATGCCACTCTTCTGCGCCAAGTCGATTGCAGGGAAGATCTTTCGGCGAGAAGCCTGTTATACAAATAATGGTTTGTTTTGAAGAACGCCAGGCTGCGACAGCACCAGCTAGTTAGCTTAACTTAGCTAACGTTAGTTAAATGTGGCCTTTAAGTCCATAAAAAAAACTGTTCTATAATATTACAAATGGACACCTAACATTATTAACCCTACATATTAGAGAAGATAAACAGCGTTTGGTTTGTACTACTCCCACACGGAATAATTCAAACACGAAGCTAAGTTTAGCATGCCAAACAGGAAAACTCACTCAGTTATTTTGTCGAATCAAAATGGCGACAACGTGACGGGTACGCACAGGAGGCAGGCTGAAAGCTGAAACAGACGTTTTCCGTCCAAGAGGCCAACATTTACTCACCTTGTGTACGGTAGAATATTTCTCCTGTGTTTTTCATGATCGATAAAGTCCGAAGTGTCATTTTAATAGAAACCATAAACAACGTCAAAATCATTGTGTGGCCTCTACTACATACTCTCAGAAAGCATAATTTTCTACATATCAAGATTTTAAAACACTTTTTTATTCAAGATACAAAGGCTCAGGGAGTTATTTTCACCTTTGAAAAGTCTATCACTACTAGTATATTTGCTTTTTTTATTTTTATCTAATAAATATTGAAAAGTAGACAAATGATACATCTTTTTTTGTATAGTTTTGTGAACTACTGGTTTAAAGCTTTTATATAGGAGATCAAATATATAAATATAAAGGCGGTACACAAAATTTAATCCATACATAAAATAAAAAAATAGAGCTGCCAGAGCTGATTCTGTCAGTACAGGGTGGCGGGCTCGACCCCCTCCCTTTACCTTTCTATCCCACATTGCATTGCGTTCGCTCGTTGGATCATGGACCAAAGTGGTAAGCAAAAATTGTGTGGCCTGTTTAAATCTTTTTTATGACTTATTTTCACGATCTAGCCCAACCAAATACTTATAACTCTTCACTCCAAAGTGAACCATACGTACAACCGCTGTTTGCGCTACACAATCTTGCACGTCCTGCGTTAAGGCTAACATTCTCTAAGCTAGCTAGCCAGCTAAACTTAAAATAGATATCAAATCGTCGCTGATTAGCTGAATTATAATTTGGCTAACACGAGTTATGTCCATCTAAAATGATCAATGTTGGATCATCAATCGCCGTACAGACTCATCTAAAAGATACATTCAAATGTGCATATTTACGTGCTGTAAGTTAGCTAATAGCTCACCATTACATGATGTGCTATATTAGCCTGGAACGAATATTTTGCGGGTTTATTTGGCCATGTAAGTAAATGGCAACATCTTATCTAGCTTGTATGGCTATTCATACCTAAATATAAATCATACTATTGGTATAGGCATAAGAGTCGGGTAATAGTGAATTAGCTCACGAGCGGTCCTTTCGATTTTTACAGCAGACAATGATCTTCAAGGAAGTGACGGCTCGGGCAGTTTGGGTGGCCCAGATGTCCGCAGACGAATCCCAATTAAACTTATTTCCAAACAGCCCCTAAGAAGCAAACCTCAGCCCCGGACCCAGAGATCCACCGGCAGACCATCAAAGAATCCATCTGGAGAGGAAGGTAGGCTTAATTTCAGTAATGGCTTATTGTGTGTGTTTTTGTGTCGTTGAAGGGCCAGAATCTCCGATGCAAGATTGTATGCAATAGAGAAGTGTGAAGATATATAATTAGTTAATTCCACTTTCCTTGACCAAGGCACTGGCATTAAAACTGGTTTTGGTGGGACAACAAGAAAGGAAAATGTCTCTTCAGTGCACATTTTTCTCACTGGACCGGTTGGGCCAGTTGGCCAGAAATCTACTGGCCAGAGCTTAATTTCCATTTTTTTTAACCTTGAGGCTAGATAACTTAGACCATGACATAACACATCACATTATGTGTATCTTTTCATAACTGTATTGTGTAATTAAATTATGTAATAGAACAAGTTTATGTCACATCTATATTTCAATAATAATTGCACACTACATTTAGTGACTAGTTAAAACAATCGTCACAGGTACATGTGTTAATTACGGCTTTCTACACCCGTCTTCAGACTGAATGTTTTGAAACATGAACTCGGCCTGTATCTCGCAATATGGAGTGCTTGTCAGCGCAGACAAAGTTGCTAGCAAGCTTTCTTGCCTCTCAAAACCAAAGAAAGAAGGATCTGAATTTGATCTGGGATATTTTTTTTATTTATTGACACTGAAAAAAAATGGTCACTGGCAAAACTGTGGCACAGATGACAAGCATTTAATACAAGATCATGAATTGAGCACTAGCCCACCTTTTTACATGTTTACAGGCCCCAGGCCATTGTTAATTTTAAACCTTGGATTAGTATATCTTTTATCAATTTCTTTCATCCTAACCTCCTGGGAATTGAATAATTGGTTTTTGAATTACTCATCCTTCACAATCTGGAACATTCTGCATGGACATTCCCTGTAGACTCCGCCTACATCCCTTTTGTTGCACCTGATCGGATGGGACATCTGAAACTTTCGAGTATGTGTAGTTTGATAAGCATAGCACTGCCCAAAAAAGTATTTACAAGTCCATGGTTTTAAACATTTTTATGCATAATTCTTTCTGTGCTTTGCAGAAAACTTTGTCTTCAAGCAAGAGGAGAGGTTTGACTGTGGTGCTAAGGCTGGTGACGTTTTTGGAAGTCAAAGGAGATTTCCCCAGCAGCTCTATTGGGACTATAAGGTACGTTGGCACATGCACCACTGACAGAATTCCATTCCATAATTTCCAACAAACTGCAATTTGATTTCTTTTATTTAATTTTTGCTGTGGTGTGAACCAGAAGGCCATTGTAATCCCAAGAAAGTGTCGTGTTACTGTTCACAAGATGCCTAATCCCTACCGGTACCAGGGATGTGGACCAAAAGTATTGTAAAAAGGGTACATTTTAGTTTGATCTGAAAAATTATTTTGTTAATGTGCCTACAGTTGAATTTAATCGGTGAAAAGGATGAGGTGCCCGTTCACTTCTGTGACAAATGTGGTCTTCCTATTCAGCTGTACGGACGGATGGTACGTCGCTCATAACTTTCCATTTTAGACTCCAGAGAAACAGTATCTTGTCATAACAGCATGTCTAATCTTGCCCTTATCTCGTCAGATTCCTTGCAAGCACGTCTTCTGCTATGAATGTGCTTTGCTTCATGAAAAAAAGGGAGACAAGATGTGCCCAGGGTAAGCATGTTTTATTAGACATTTTGTAATGTTTACTCAGGAAGCCCCATTACAAACTTTTTTTTATTTATACATGCATACATTCATTCATTCACTCACTCATTCAGATAAAGGGAAGCATTTTCTTTCCATGGAGATTGCAACCACATAGCTGTTGGCATGGAAATGAAAGCCACTGTTTGTTCATTCAATGATTAGTCCTTTCAATAAGACATTTTTCTTGTTTGTGATGATAGAACTTGTTTGTGATGATAGAATTATCAGTTATTTTTAAAGTGTTGTGTGAATTGTATGTAGATTTACGAAATGTGTGTGTGTTGCTGTCACATTTACTAAACGTTTGGCCTTGTGTGTTCAGTCTGAACCTGTACAACTGCACAGATCAAGTGCAGCGCATCGAGCAGTGCCAGCGTGGTTCCCTCTACATGTGTAGCATTGTGCAGGGATGCAAGCGCACATACTTGTCTCAGCGTGACCTACAGGCCCACGTCAACCACCGTCACATGAGAGCAGCCAAGTCCTCCGGAAACCGGCCTGAGCCCCTGCACTTGCCCCCAGCTTCCGAGGTCCCTGACCGGTTTCGCGTGCCCCCACCCCACTTGCCTAAGAACCACGTGCACCTCCCAGCCGCCCTCCAACATGGCAATCACGACCCCTACAGCCAGCCCCCTCCAGCTGGTCACGACGCCCCTCCACCATCATCTGCTCTTGGCCCGGAGACATTCCGCATCGCCACAGTAACCACACGGAAGCACAGCAACCTCATCACTGTGCCCATCCAAGATGACTCCTCCTCCTCTAGGGATCCTCTACCAGCTGGGCCAGGCTCTGCTCAGCCCCCTCCACACCACCATCCTGGGGAATACCCGGGCCAGCCTCCCGTAGTGTCCCATTCTCACCACATGATGGCGCCCCCGCAACAGCACTACGGGCCCCCGCCTCCTCCTCCACCACCTATTAGCCATCCTATGCAGCACCCACCGCAGGGCTCTGGAACTCCACACATGGTCTACAACCAGGCCCCACCACCCCCTATGTCCTCAGCGCCCCCTCCAATCACCCCACCACCAGGTCACATCATGGGCCAGATGCCGCCCTATATGAGCCACCCGCCCCCAGGACCTCCGCCACAACATAGTGGCCCCCCCGTCAACGCCCCCCCACCCCATCACTACAACCCTAACTCAATGCAGCAGTTTTCCGAAGACCAAGGCACTCTGAGTCCCCCATTTAGCCAGCCTGGAGGGCTCAGTCCTGGGATGTGGCCAGCCCCGAGAGGACCCCCACCTCCACGGATGCAGGGGCCTCCTCCTCAGGGTCAGATGCCCGGACCACACCACCCCGATCAGGGTCGCTACAGACCATATTATCAGTAAAACTGCCACTTGAGTTATCGGGCAGGCATCTTTGTCACTCTATTCCAAACCACTTGAACAATGTGATAGTAAACCTCAGGGTTACAGGATGTAAGACAGTTGTTTTGTTAGAACTACTCAATTTGAAGTGTGTATATTATGCACATGTTGAGTTACCTGTACTGAATGTCATGCCCCAACATGCTATAGATTTGCAAATGTTTTTTTTTTTTTTGTGTTTTTTTAAATAGCATAGATTAAATATGTCTGTATGCATGTTAACCTATTTCACACACATGTACATTGAAAAGCATCAACTATGTCTGAATAAATTTTTAACAAAAGATAAACATTTGTTTGTTTGAAGTTTGAAGTACCTCTAGTCATGTGTCGCCAAACCAAATTTATTGTAGGTATTTGTAATCTATGGGAATAGGCACAGATCCCCAAACATGAAGTGGTTTGATGAAGGCATACCATGCATAGAGAAATGTAATTATGAATGAATAATTACATTTAGAAAAACAGGACAAGAAAAATAGAAATGCCACCATTGCCTAAAATCCAGACCCAATTATATAATATTAAAATGTTTAGGCTGGACATGACCCATGTGTGTTCTTCTGTGAAGAGTTTCATTGCATTGTGTACCATGATGATCAGAATCGGCATTACATTTACACATTCAGTAAGATCAGATAAAATAAGATGGAGAGTACATTCATCTCAGACATTTAATTTATTTATCAAGTTGGGTTTATTTCTATCAAAAGTAAAAACTGACGTATACCATAGTTATTGTTAGCACAAAAGTAAATCAAAGTACTTTTGGTACCTTTTTAAATATTTACTCTTACCATAAGGTTAATTGGTAACGTTAACGTAACTGCTGTATTTTTTTCACTAATGTTTATGTGGTACAACTCTTCTGCATACATACATTACATATTACATATTTATCATAGAGAGTTTATCACATAAATAAAACTACTAAAATTATTAAATATGTATTACTAATACATTGTTGACAGTTGAATGTGGCGTTCTTGTAGATACAAGTTTGTTCCATCTGGCTGAAAGTTACCTAAGACAGATACTCATCTACAGTTTGGCATCTAATTCCTGGAGAAAGATAATTTGCTTTAAATAACATACCTACTACTTACTCATGAACAGTAATATTTAGACAAACGTTAGACATAAGTTAGACACACGATGGTCTGTGATTAACCTAAATAGAGCCCATTTAAAAAAAAATACTTTAAAGGTGCAATTTGTACCTTACAATTTGTTTCCAGTATGAAAACAGCGTTTTAAAAACATTATTGAATCAAATTCTTGAGAGCCTCCCACACCTGAGTGCTGATTATCTGGCAGTACTACAGAGCTCCTAGATTCAAAACACTCTCTACACCTCACTTATAGTTTGCACAGAGATTGTGTTTTGAACATAAACACCCCAAGAACCTCAAATATTTGCCCCAGCTCACATATTTTGAAACACAACTGTCAATGAAAGAGTTTCAGAGTTTCAAACCAAAATAACAATTCCACATACAAATCAAAGAGTGTACCTTTAACAAATCTAAGGATTCCTTACCGTATGAATTTCACCTTTGAGGTGTTTGTGCTTGTCAAGCACATACAGCATGGCATCATGGAGAGTTGG
The DNA here is from genome assembly GCA_025447815.1 of Percopsis transmontana. Lineage (NCBI taxonomy): Eukaryota > Metazoa > Chordata > Actinopteri > Percopsiformes > Percopsidae > Percopsis > Percopsis transmontana. The sequence goes on along the minus strand of JAOEHI010050995.1, from coordinate 8,967 downwards.
ATAGAATATGGACGTCTGGAGCTCATCATCAAAGAACATACAGTTGTGTAGTTTTTCCAGAATGTATGCTAAGATGGATATTATTATTTATTTGTCATTAATGCTGAAGATGTATGTTATTGTAGAATTCAGATACAACTCACCATCACAAGACACAATGTAAACATCCACATCAATACGGATGAAATCTTTTAGGGTCTGTTAGGAATACAGAGATTTGACATGAAAGCCTTGATGCTGTGTTATAACTTAAAGTATGTTATATGGTAAATACATACCAAAAAAAATCCTTCTTTCTACTCTGCTAGATAGGCATTAAGAATGTTAAGCACTTTGTAGTTAGAAATTATTGACTGTTTGAAGAGTGATAAGTTTAGATTATTGTGAATATTAATTGTTTTGAGTAGCGAATGATACACTTTCCAGTAATGTTGTGCAAATTCATTGGTGAAGTAATTTAGGCTACTAATTGTAAGTCGCTTTGGATAAAAGCGTCTGCTAAATGCTTAAATGTAAATGTAAATGATAATACTGTACTCTTTCATACAGTGAACTTCTAAAGTCATTGGATTAACACAGGTAAATTGTGTGTAAGATCTAGTAAGTGGCACTTAAGTTGCAGTATTGTGTTTGAATACAAGACATACAATTGGTTAAAGCACACATGCGTTTGTGTGTGTGCCACAGTAGACAAAAAGGCTTACAGTTTTAAGCCCCTTCAGAGCGGAGATGTCCAGGAAGGAGACACCAGAAAAGTCCAGAATGAGGCTGTGGAGGTCCACTGTGGGGACAGAAATGTTGGCAGGAAGATCTGCATTCCAGCCGATCATGACCGGAAGGTCCTTTGAGTCGAGAGGCACGGCCTGTTCCTCCATGTTCTTGTCATTCACTGCATTCTCCATTGATCTCTGAGTGTGAAACACTTCCACACCATCCTGTGTAACAAACCCCAGGTCACTTAGCAGATGGTTTTTTATCAATAGTGACTACAATTACAAGTAATAATGTGCAGGTGGGGGTTTGGCACCCTGCTCAGGGATGCTTAGGTAGGTCGGTATGTTGGGGATCAAACCCACAACCTTCCAAACTCTGACAGCGCATGCCCCTGCCCATAGCTCACTCCTCTTTACTCTCTAATTTCTGAGGTCACAATATCTTTAAACAGTTGCCTCCAAGCTCACATGCAATTGTCCAGATCATGGCCAGCCTAGATTAGAATTAAACTCTTCAATAGCCAGACACTGGGGCTTACTGACAATGATTCCTGGGGTATGGGCAACACGAAAAACACTAGTTAAAGTTTAATTTATAAAAATCTTTATATTTTTGATTCTTTACAATTCTTCTTTAATAGGGAAAATTAGTGCCATAGGTCTGTCATTCAACATCTTTAAAATCATGGGCAGCGTAGGACAAGTTTTTACGTCTGTGTCTTTGTTTGTGTATGAAACACTAACTACTCTCTCAACTACATCCTTAGCTATCCTGGTTAAAATCATCCTGATTTTGTAAGCTTCTCCTCTACGATTTGCTTTGCTTCACTGTCTAGGAACTCTCAAGTGAAAACAAATCTTAAGTGGCTTCACCTTGGCAATGTGTAACTCCTTTTTTTTCAGAAACATCTTCATTTTCTGGAGTGCCTTGTTCCTCTTTCTCAAAACTCTCAGAGGGTTAAACCCCACCTGAAACACAAGTGTCAATACAATTCACGTTTGCTTTCAATTTAAAAAAACATGACAAACAAAGTAATGTACAATAGTGTAGCCAACATACAGCATCTATGAGCTTGTCCCTGAAAAACTCAATATTGGCGAAAAATAGCGGTGACGGTATCCTGAAGATCACCACTCCCTCTTTTTCATGTATCTGTAAATGAAAGGATCGGAATTGTTTTTATTTATTTTATTTATTTATGATGCTTTTATCCAAAGCAACTTAGAATTACATGATTCTATTACATGGAGCAGATAGGGGTTAGGCATCCTTCTTGCTGAAGGATGCTTACAGGAAGGCCAATTCTGGGTCTCGAACCCACAACATTCCGTCTTGTCCAACACCTAGATTATCCTGCCCCAATACACAATGATGCTGATGACATTAATGGTGCACTTCTTGATTTGTGTCCAGAATTGCCCTTGTATTACAAAATACTGTTGTTTGGGTATGAAATCCAAAAGCACTCTACTCCTACCCAACAGGCACCGCTCATGTATCAAAACACAGTATAACTTTAAAATACACATTTTTAACACTTTTAATGCCCTGTATACTTACACATAGGTAATCCTTATGATCTCTGTAGAGGTCAGTCCCAGTGATGTTAGCCAGGACAGAGCAGCGGGGACTAGATTTAAATAAATACAGTTTTATTTTTGGAAGGACAATAGGAGTAGCACAGCACTAACACTGCCAGCAGCTAATAGATAAAATGTTTCAGTATTGTGTATCTGGCCACTGAGGGCAGAGCTATGGGAACAATGGGGACATGGGCGTGTATTGCATGCTTTCAAGTAATGACCATACATAATAGGACTTCTTTCAAAAACAATTACTCTTAACAGATAGGAATTATAAATTTAAAGTACAGTTAAAGTTTTAATCTAAAATGTAAATAAATTCTGAATTAAACACTACAACAATCAGCATTGTAGGCACGTTTGAAGAATGTTTTTGAGAACCCATGAAAGAAAATGGCAGAAGAAAATACTGTTCCGGTTCCAGTCCGCTAACACTGGATTATTTAATAATCCAGTATAATCCAGATAATTTAATATTAATGTCAGGAATCACCTCCTGGTGATTCCTCCGGCTGTGAGTCCAACACATAGACTATCCTGCCCCAATACACAATGATGCTGATGACATTAATCGTACACTTCTTGATTTGTGTCCAGTATTGCCCTTGTATTACAAAATACTGTTGTTTGGGTATGAAAATCCAAAAGCACTCTACTACAATCACCTCCTGGTGATTCCTCCTGGTGATTCCTGACATTAATATTTAATCCTCCTGCTGATGTTAGGCAAAAAATAATCCATAAACATTCTTCAAATGTGCCTACAATGCTTGTTGTAGTGTTTAATTTAGGATTTACTGTACCTTAATTTTATTTCTGCTACATACTACTGTACCAGTAGAGATGGAGATCAGATTTGTAGACATGTTAGAAGTATTTTTTGAGATACAATGGAAGTCAATAGTAGATGAACGCAACTGTGATTTGCTAGTCCAGCAGCTAATGCGAACAAGGGGTTAATTCACAACAAACATCAGCCTGATATTATTATATTACATAATATATTAAGGAAGCTACAGAGTCTATAGTTTAACAAAAAGTTTAAGTAAGAATAAGTGAGATGTAATGCCCTGCCCTGCTGTTATGGGTGAGTATATTTTCTGAAATGTAAAAAGATGTTTGTAGAAGAAGTCTTGTAATTACAACTGAGTCCTGAAGACAACCATGAACAACTCCACCCCCAAGCCCACAACAATGCCCAGATCTTGACCCAGCAGAATAGAAGCCAAACACGTCACCAACCACACCACCTGGACCAGGGAACCGAAGGGGTGGAAATAAGATTATAGATTATCATATAGACATTATAGATTATTGTATATGATAGGTGTAGGATACACAACACAATCACTAGTTCACAATCTCAGTGTCTGTGTGACAGTTACAACTGTGCTTTTCGTACAACACCACATCAGTGAATACATTCTCTTATCATGATAGTGTAACACTTACACAGTCGGGTTTGTCCGTTCTCCACAGCAATGGGACCTCACTGATCTGCATCAACATGCCCCTGAGGTTGACAATAACAAAGGCCCCCAGAACTGACTGGAATTAAAGGGATTCCGTAGTTAGAATGTTAGATGGAAAGATAGACAGACATACTGTAGAGTACATTGATAGACAGATGTCTGGCACTGACTGCTTGTTTTCATTGAAATCTTTTCCTGAATATTTATTAATTTAAGTCCTCCTGGAATGGCTTGAAGAGCATGATTTAATCCTGTGAACTGATGTATTTCCTCTTATTAGGGCGGGATTGACCTGCATGGTAATATTCACAGATGCCCAAGAAAAAAGCTAATAATTGGACAAAAAAATGTACATGCTGATTCGATCATTTAGCGATTCCTAGTGTGTACAATTACAAGTATTAAGGAGAAGGTAGGGGTTAGGCATCTTGCTCAGGGATGCTTACAGGTAGGCTGGGCATGTTGGGGATTAAACCCATAACCTTTTGAGGTATTTCTTTTACATTTTCCAGAAAGAATCAAAAGTTACAATTACAGTAAATTGAGAATATCCACTAAACAGAACTTTAACTTCCTTACTTTGCTAAGCTGCTCAGATACACAATAGTATATGATATCATGTGACAGAGGTGTGTCTCACCCTAGGTAGTGGTTCAAGTAGGAAGCCCAGTGCTACAGTGACAACCATTGCCATAATCGCTGAGATCAGCCCTGCAATCTGCAGTTGTAAAAGAAGTTAATGTTTACGGGACATATCCAAGCAAGAATCTGTAATGCCTGTAATGCCAGTAAAAATGAAAAATAGATACTGGCAAAAAATGAGTTGTATTTTTTTACCTGTGTTTTACCCCCTGAACTCTCCTGAACTGCAGTCCTTGCCAGTGATGTGCTAGCTGCAAATGACCTGAAGCTGGCACCAAAAATGTTGCTAACCCCAAAAGCAATTAGCTCCTGGGAGGGAAAGATTAGATACCTTATTGGATTAAATACACCTTCTGAAACTTGTGGTTAAACCCAGCATTACATATACATTGTTTTAGTTTGAAACTCAGTTTAGGTCCGTCCTGCAGTATTAAGTGTTAAGTGGCTGTCACTCCTCTCTACTCAGCTCTCATAGGCTCACATCTTATCTACCCATCCCCCTACCCCCCTGTTGCACTTTTTTGCAACAGCGACCTGATAAAGAATTGTGGAGTTCTAGTGGTTGTAACATATTTGAGTAGTGTAATTTTTAAATAAGATAGATATAAGCAAAGCACATCATTGTATGGTGTGGAGAATGGTTTGGCAAATATGTTTCTCTGTATATAGAGTTACTGTATTGAGCATACTGTAGCCGACATTACTCACTTGATTCCCATCGATGGTGTAGTTGTGTTTGACAGCATACATCTTGGCCACAGAGAAGGCAACAGCAAAGCCCACTATGGCTATGGGAAAGGCCTCCATTGCACTCTCCCTGAAGACTTCAACATTTGGGGCAATGGGAGGCTCGTAGCTATAATGTTTGTGCATTTAAAATATCTTACACAATAGCACACATTGTCTTATAGTAGGAGAATGGGAATGAATATATAAAGAATTAATAACTATTTAAAAGGTATCGATTAAATCTAGTGGATTGAATCTGGAGGATTTATGACACTTACCCACTAACCATCTTACCAACCACTGCAATGTGAAATTTCTCCTTAAAGTTGAAGCCATAGGACACGCCACATGCTATCACAGTCTGCAAACAGAAAAGTGTTTCTTCTTTAACCCTGTCATTTCAATGTAATTATTTTGAGAATTCCCACCCCTTGTTCACTTTCTTAGAAAGGTAAAGCTTGTTCAAACTGAAGTCTTAATTGTGAATTTTACTTTACTCACATGTTAATGTGAATGGCCTAAGTTCTTCATACAAATAAATGACTATTGCATCCAGGCAGATAACATTTTTTGGATATTTTGTGGATATATTTAGAATAATTCAAATTATTTTCAGCATGTTTGAATGTCTTCCTCACCATTATAATCTCTACAGGAATGGGAACAGGCAGCTTGTCTTTGTATCTGTAATTTATATCCTTCACAATTAACACAGCCAACATGATCACTATGGATGTCACCATGTCACAGATGTTGGTATTGGTGATCTGAGAAAATATCTTCTGCAGCGTCTGAAGAAAGGACAGATTAAAGAATGTCTGTAATCATAATTTGTAGATGATATTGTTCTTTAAGGGCAAGAACACTTGGCATTTTAACCTAGAATTGTCTACAATAAATGTAACATAATGATAAGCTTTTATTTAGAGCTACTACTCCCAAAAGATAAATCATTATATTTTCTCTTGTATAACAAAAAAGGTATTCAGGTCATTCAATGAGGTACTTTTTCTTCTTCAGTATCTTGGCACAACCAACAACATGTTAAAGGCACTGTTGTTTCCTGATCAGATTAAAAGAAGTGTAAATAGCTATTGAGACCCTATCTTCTTGTAGAAATAATTTTGGCAATCCATTTACTTTCATACAGAGTCTAACCCTAGAACTGAAGTCAAACAGAAACATAAAAAACATTATTTTGTGTTTACAATGGGTGTTCTTATGACTTATCTTGATCACATCATTGAGTCTTAGTTTGATTGACAGACAAAGATTGTCACTGCTATCTGAGAGACTACTGTCTCTAGAAATGTCAGAAATAAACATTATTACATTTTAAAGCAAAGTTTTATTATCAAGCAGAGTGAATCTATTTCACCATTCAGTCTGTGACCATGAGAATAGCTGGTCAATTTGTATTCTTCTTGGACATCTGTTTAACCTAGTTCCTAGTAGCCCTATTTGAGACCAGCACAGTCCAATCAATATCAACTTTAAATAAAGTAATCTGATTTATAATGGAAACAAAAATCTGAGAATTACATTTTATGTATAGGCCTACCCACTAGTTCACTCCCCATCTCTCTCCACTAGTTTACAATCAAATTAGACATTTATTTCTACTTTAAGACTGCCTAGCTCAATAAAGAAGTAAAAACCTGAAAAGGAATTAAAAGAATGCCCAGGGCATTCTCAAAACTGTATGCTAATGGATATAATTAATAGATATAAAATGCATATGGACTCACAAAAGCGATAGCCAGTGGTCCACTGATGCCTGGAATCTCCAACCCCAGAACAAACTTGAGCTGGGACACCAGGATTAGAACCGCAGCCGCTGTGGTGTACCCAGACACCAGAGTATCAGATAGGTACACAACAATAAAACCCACCTGTAGGATACCCATGACCAGCTAGAAGAAATGGAGATATAAAGATGAGGCCTAAACCACAGGTGCTTTAATATTGAAAACTACAAATAGACAGGGATGGAAGTAACGAATTACGAACAGTCTTGTTACTGTAATTGAGTAGCTTTTTTGTGTAGACTACGTGTACTTTTTTGAATATTTTTCTATGATTTCATGAGTCTATGATTTTACTTTTACTTAAGTATATTTTTCAGTAGTATTGTATTGTATTGTACTTCGCTACATTTAAAAACCCAATATGCTCCATGATGGCAGCGTGACACGGAAACCTTGCACTGTTTACGACAAAATGCTCATCATTGTTGTTTGACAGTGGCGGTGGTAACCAGTGCAGTCGTGTGGAGACCATAGATATAAACATCTTTTATACATATTTCCACTTTCACACATTCAGCTACATTCAGGAACATGTCTGTATTGCGCCTTTTTACACATGCCATGGCAATGCCGGAATAGATGGGGCAAAGGAGACTCCAGCAGATGGCGGTAATGCAACACTTTATGGATGCCAACAGCTAATCTGCTTGTGTCATAGAATGTGTCTATGGTTTGTGGTGAAATTACGCACTGAATAATGAATGAACATGATCGTTTTATATATTCATGTGTATGGTTTACATATAGTGACATTAAATAATTTATCAGTCCGACAATATTGTGTTGATACCCTATAGTGGCTGACGGCCTCATACAACGGCCGCCATTTTTAAAGACACATTTGCTATAGTAGGCTATAACCTTCATTCATTAAATAATACCATGCTTGTGGATACAGTACATGACTCTGGTGACAATCTTCATAAAAAGGTTACACCCCTGTTCCGCCATGCAGGCTGTCCCTTTTCCCTTTTCCCTACGAAATTAAAATGGGACAAAAGTAACACGCCGGTTTTCTCCGAGCCCATTCAAGTCTCATGTGCCAAACTGCATCAGTACATACTGTATATCACACAACTCTTTACAGAACAGCGAAAAATCGAGTGGATACGTCTTACTTATACCTAATAAACTGTTTTATATACCAGAAAGTAAATTCACTCAAGTTCTGTTTATGATTTAATGTATCATTGTCATGATTATTTGAAAGATTATTTAGTACTTTAACACATCCTGAAGTTTGTTATGTCAAAGTATTTTGGTATAGAAGCAAATCAGGTTTAAGTGTCATGAGTCACCAGCGCCAAGATGGTCCTACTGGGCAGCGCTGGGAGCACATCCCTGCCGAACAACGTGTGGGTCAGGAAGTGCCGGTCTGCGCCCTGGAAGCCGAGCCACCCAACTGGCGGCCCCACATACGCAACGGCCTGTTCCCTAGCTGTCTCCCGGCCGGTCCCGCTGCCCCGCGCAACGAAGGCTTTGCCGGTCAGCCCCTGGGGGAGTTATCCAGCCGGCCAGGTCTGTGACGTCACCATGGGCCCACACTCCACCAGTTCCACTGCCCCGCACCAGGCAGGGTTCGTCAGGCAGCCCTGTTGAGGGTTCGTCAGCCCACACCAGGGCGGCATCGTTGGACAGCGCCCACGCCAAGATGGAGGTGTTGGTCTGCGCCCTGGGAGTTGTGCCATCCTGGTTAGCGTCCCTGGGGAGCCGTGGGGTGGAGAGAAACTTCAATCTTGACACTGGCTGCAGCTCCGAGCAGCCAATGGGCTGGCCATCCCTTATATTGGCTACCTGGAGTTGGATGTCAAACTCTGTAGTAAGTCAATGGCACGGTGCAGTGTCCTGGTGGTTAAAGACCCCCCTGGTGATATGTCACTTCACGTCCCACGTTGGGGACAGTGTTAATTTCGTTGACTAAGACTATAATGAAAAATATTCGTCAACGAACCTTTTTCACAGACTAAAACTAAATAAAAACTAAATAAAAAGTCTGATATGATGACGAAGACTGTGACG
>JAOEHI010050994.1:0-19662 GCA_025447815.1 Percopsis transmontana | reverse complement strand
TTTTTGTGTGTGTGTGTGTGTGTGTGTGTGTGTTTGTGTGTGTGTGTGTGTGTGTGTGTGTGTGTGTGTGTGTGTGTTAACGGTAGTGTTTTGCAGAGCTGTAACCCAGCCCTCAGCAGAACGGACGCTGTAAGGCATTTAACAATAAACATTGAGTCAAGGGGAGCAACTGGAAAATAAACATTCTGGCTTTTATAGAAGAGACACACGGGTTTGTGTGTCTGTGTGTATTGCATAACATGGACCAATGAGAGAGAGAGGAATGGCATGGGATGGAGGGATACAAAGCTGTACATTTTGGTTGTGAAGTCACATTCTTTTGCACCCTCACCTAAAAAAAAATATTGCTAAGGTCATACGCCCGTCCAACTCTGACATGCACACACAAACATTGACATACTTACCACAGACTTTGATGCTGCAGTACTCCCATGGTGTGTGGGGGTCAGTGGTGAAACACCAGGGTCTGTGACGTCCATCCGGGTTCCGGCAGTAGTTGTCATCCAAACCCTTGTCAGGATACCTAACATCAAGCACACACAAAGAACATCCTTAAGGAAACACTGAATAAATGTGTTTAAATCACATTCTAAGCCTGCCATACAATATGATAAGATAAGAATAAGTAAAGATAATATGAGATAATATAGTAATAAGATAAGACAAGATATGATAATAGAGTAATATGATTAGATAAGATAAGATAATATAAGATAAGATATGACAGTAATACTGTAAGATAACAAACAATAAGATAAGATAGCATAATATAAGATGACAGGAGCGGATGGATACACTGAAGTACATGCTAAAGGAGCCCCAACCCCACATATATTTTGCATTGCAAATTCCAGTGGGCTTGCTGAAAGGAACAGAAAAGGAAAGCTTAAGCCTAACCCAATTCCATCTCTCCGAATGACTCCTGACAGAACAGTAGAACAAATACTGTATATCCCTGTTGCATGCAAATCACGCATTAATAAGTCATTGGCTACATCTGCAAGTGCGTACAAAGCGCCAGGGAGCGTCGCCGATCACAGCTTGCAGCACTACAGGTATTCTAAGGCTTCCCAAAAGCCTTCGCTCTGGGCCCCCCGCTCCACGGCTGCGAGACCCTGTCATTACATTAGCACAATGGGCAGTTAGGGAGTCAGTTTACACAAACACTGGGATGATTAAGGACGTGTTAACAACTGTGCTCTAATCCACACCACCTGCCTTCCAACAGAGGCTTACACACACACATGCACACACTCACACACAGATAATAGTTCCAAAATGTCATATTGTACCATACATGTGCCTTGATATCTCTAGGGTGCCTGAAGTTTGACTCTACTACAATCTACAGAGAGCATTAAGGAATTTAGTCCCATTAAGCAAAAATGAAGTGCTCTCCCTGCGGTGCACAGCTAAAAACACACAATTACACACTGCATTGTAGTCAGATCTCTCACTGGAAAATCACATTATTGGCTTCTAAATGAGTCTGTTGCCAGTAAAATAGTAATGCGAACTCAAACACAAATAAACAAAGAGAGATTTAGTTCCGAGCATGAAATGACGCTAAGAACTGCTTGTCCATTTCGCATTTCGCAGGCTGACTGGACGTGCAGATAAAGGGGAAAAAGTCAAGACAGAGACTGAGGTTTCACGGTGTGTGTATGTGTGTGTGTGTCCATGTTACCTCTTTGGGTGGTACAGGTGTTTATGCGGTTCGTCCAGGTCCCAGCGCTGGCACTCTTTTCCAGTTTCTGTGTGGTCCATGGGCCCTCGGTAGTCCTCCCCGTTACAGGTTATACACTCCACTATACCCAAACACACACACATAGAGAGCAAACAAACACATAAATATAGAATCAATACTGTTGAGTTCAATACAGTCTCTGTTTAATTAAACATGTAGCATGGTCATATTCGTATAAACTCATAAGACATGTGAGATTTGTTTTAAATGGTTGAAGGGAACTTCAACCATTTAAGTATTTTTTATCTGTTTATCCTAATCTTAATCTTTATCTTAATCTTAATATTTAAGCATTAAAAAAATACTTAATGTATGAAAATATATACTATGCCGCTGGCTAATTAAGATAAGGATCTCTTTGATGTAGAAAAGGTAGATGTGTTGCGTGGGACATAGCACACACTGTCTAGTGTAAACTGAGGATCAAGAACAGATGTTTATAAGTTCACCATTCCCATGACAAAGCATTTCATACTACCGAGTGTGTGTGTGTGCTTGTGCGTGCATGCTTTTAATGCTCTGTGTATGTTTCCAATTAAATTCAACTAATTTTTGGATAAACCCTTCCAGTAATTTTTCTTCTTGACCAAGTACATGCTTTCTATCAAAGGGAAAAAGGCCATTAATTCCCCTTTATGTACGAGAGGGACCCAATATGCAAGCTGGAAAATAAGGCAGTTTCCCATACTGCTTTATCAAACTGCTGCTGAGCCTCTCATTAACATTATCCACAAAGGGAGCATCCCCTTTGACAGTTTGACTCATGGTGGATTAGATAACAGAGGTCCTTATCATCTCCCAATTCAGGGAGAGGTCAGTGCATGACAGTAAAGTAATATACAGTAAAGTGCGGGCTGAGAACCAGCTTTTCTCATATTTTGTAATTTCGTAATTAACTAATGCATACGTACTCTTCTTTAGCTCATGCCATGGCTATTATTAGCTAGAAAGATAGCTAGCATTGTATCTGTAGAAGAGCAGGGGGGGAGCAATCTCTTGAAATGTTGTGGTCTTTTTAGGTTAAAACCATTTCCGATGCTAAAGCGTGATGGAACGAGAGCGGACAACGTAAATTGAAGCACACACGCACGTTAAAGTAGCTGCAGCTGGCCCCAACGCACAGAGAAAACATACACATTAACAGTAGGTACACACACACACACACACACACACACACACACACACATACAGGACAATTACAGTCAACATCACTTACAGTAAAAAAAGAATTTGTGATGGCCTAATTTTCTGCAGCCTGCAGGCTATAAAGACTCAAGTGGTAAAACTATTACTACTATAAGTGGAGAGGCCATTATTTCAAGATGAATATGTACAATGTGTGTGTGTGTGTGTGTGTGTGTGTGTGTGTGTGTTTGTGTACTCACCTTGCGAGCACTGCGGTATGCCACACTCCTGATGGCGGAGATGTGGGCGAGGATCAGTTGTGAAGCACCATGGGCCGACGGTGGAGTTGTCAGGGTTGCGACAGTAGTTCTCTCTAAGATCCTTCTTTCTGTACCTCTTAGACATAAACCTGGCAGGAGTCAGAGTCACAGTTATGCAAATGCATAAAACAGACCGTTCCAGTTCTAGACTGTGACTGGCTGAGCCAGTATAATAAGCGTTGCAGAATATCAATATGCCACGCCTGCGACTGCACATCAGTTAAATTCTATATTAACATGTTGCTGACCATTGATTAAGCATCGATACGGCAACAACCACTCTCTGTAAAGTAACTTTGTAGAAATGTTCTGATGCTGGCTTGGAGGCAAGGGAAAAGAGATAGGACAGGGGATGCCTGTCACAAATGCGAATCAACTGTAAAATCGTGGCCTGTGCTAAGTATAATGAAAGAATAAATGGAGCAATACCCTTGCTTCTGGTACCACACCATCAAAACATTCTTGAAGACCTAACGGCCGTGATTAATTCATTTGGTGGTATAGGCAGTCATGCCTAACCTCTTAGTGGGGGTATCATTACTGTATCTTATGGCCTCTCATAAATTATTGCTTTAATAGCCATGTTTTAAGCCCTGGTGTAACCAGAACCTCGCCAGGGTTCTGAGGGTTCTACTGGTCATCAGCAGCAGAAGTGTTAAAACCTCTGTATCCAGCTATGACAGAGACTTGACATTCAGTGCAGAGTCACTCTGTGACTCCTATTCTCTACGTCAGACACTCGTGTGGCTGTGGTCCCAATCACAGACCACAAAATGATTTTCTGGTAACAGAAAACCTTAGGAAAATTAGTCAAAAGCTTGTTTTTTTCCCCAAATGATGATTAAGAGACAACGCTCTGGAGAGGCCATTTAGTCAAGTACTGTAGGGGCAATGACAAGTCAATTAGTTATGAAAGTGCCTTTACTCTGAGGTCACAAAAAGGAGAACGCTTTCACTGATAAAGATGTAATTTGTTCTACTGTGTATCAGCAATTTAAGGCCTTAGTTTCCCATGCCTGCAAGCTGTCTGATAAAACACACCAAATGCCTGGCTCTAATTACCTGACCAAGAGATTAAAAAAAAGTTTTCAGGCACAACTGGTTCACTGGAGGTACAAACATACACCGGTCGCTTTGATTTCCCAGCCTCCAACCGACCTCTCATATCACTCATAAGCCAGTCACAGTAATTTAATGCATCTGAGTGAGATGTAAGAGACAAATAGACTAGCATAAGACAATGTCAAGATGAAGGGTAACGTGTGTGTTTGTTTGAGGGGGTGTGGGGCTCTCAATCCTAATGGTTTTACATTTTTAGTCTGTAAGTCTTAAATATTTTATAGAGCAAATAAACATGCTTTATTCAAGCATAAATAAACAGTATTATTAAGTATTATTCAGTTGTCGGCAGATACTAAAATTGAAAGTGATACTGAATCTGAAAGTGATACTGAATCTGAAAGAATTGTACCTCTTGAGGTTTAAGATGGTTCAAGAAGAATGTTGACTAAAAGAATGACTACGATCAGCTTGCAGTGCACAGACACTATGGCTCAGGTTGACCCAAACAGACATTCTGTAAATGACTGACACTCTGAACTCTAAAGTCGACTTTACTTTTGTGATGTGTTTTTGGTATGCTACTTCAGTCACACACAAAAATACTTCATAAATATTGCACACACACATTGGCGTGCATGGACAAACACACCTACATAAATATTAAGTCCTTAGCAGGAAATTATCTGTGACTCTGTAAAATACTACAATGAGGTCAGACCATATCAGCTTTGGTGAATAAGTGTTCCCAAGACGTTAATCAACCCCTAATATATCACCATACACACACACACACACACACACACACACACACACACACACACACACACACACACGCACACTGTACTCACTAATTGATTGCGAACACATGCTTTAAGCATGAAAATAAAGAGCAGTCAACATGAGCTGTGGTATAATAGAGTAGGACAAGAACTCATGAAATTGTATAAACAGCTTTCATTTTCTCAAAATGCAGAGCATGTGTCTGGACTCTAATAGGAAGAAATGACAGCCTTACTTGTGTTCATGAGGGATAGTAGAGACCCAGGCCTGGCACTGAATCCCACTGACTGTCACTGACCTGCGGCCCCTGTAGGCCTGACCTGCACCCACAATGCACTCCCTTACATAGTCTGGAAGAGAGCAAAAGAGAGAAGCCAATAAGGTGAACATAGGGTTGTTTATGAAGAGAACCATTAGACATGATTCACGAAACAGATGGGAAGATGTTCGGTTATAGCACTTATCTTAACAAGCACGTGTCAGTGCCAAAATGCAAATCTGTTTTCCTAATCATCTAGAAAAATGGAACAGGCAGAATACAGACTACACAACTGAATATCCCTTGTGATGAGAAGTCTTAGTCAAGGGCTGGACTTTCTGCTTTACACAAACAGCAGCTAATGGCAGAGGATTAACAATAATATACCACTGTAAACACCGCAGGCCTTTTCTTAATCTTAATCTACCTTTTCTTAATGAGCTGTGCAACAGTGTAAACGATAATTTCTCTCCGTGAACACTGCTGAATAAAATGTAAGATGACAAATCTACCTTAAAAATATAATAACAAAATATCATGTTCCTTCATCTTCATCTCAAGACCCCCTAAAAGTATATCATGACCCTCAGACGGCCTCAGTCCCCACTTTGAGAACCACTGATTTAGCAAACTGAAGGCACTTTACTATTATTCGATTATCTCCATAGATTATACGGCGTCGATACCATAGCACTGCTGCCACTATACATAAACTGCTGTTACTTGAAAGAGCAAATGTTCATGGCGAGAAAAGGCAGAGGGGACAGGGCACCTTTCTTCTGATAGAGTTGGTAGTTGAAATCCTGTTGGCTCTGAGCTCCTGGTGAGTTCTTGTCGAAGGACAGCCACTGGCATTTCCTGTTTTTATGATCATAGAGAAATGCTCTGGAATACAGAGAGAGAAAGGGACAATTAAAGTTAGATAGATCAATAGACAAAATACTATTATAAAAAACTTTGTACAGGCATTATAACAGCTTGTGCCAATACAAAGAAATGAGAAGCACCATAAAGCAGATAAATGCAACCATCTGAAGGTATGACAGCCACATGGTTTGGAAGTTACTTTCGTGCAATGCCAAATCTCCCCGGAGCTGAAGGACTGTTGCCACAGGACTGTACACACCTGCAGGTGAAGAGCAGCCTTCTGTTGCGGCTGCAGGCCTTGGCACACTTGGCCATGCTCAGCTTTCTGCCTCTGGTCGGGTGGGATGGGTCAGGAGAGGGAACAACCAGTCGAATGCCATCCGTCCTCTGGTAGTCCTGGAGGGCGTTTCTCTTGCTCTCTGTATACAGAGGTATGGCTAAATTGTACACAATTATGTGTTGTTCAGCTTGGTTACTGCACCATGTTGGCTTAACTCAGCCACTAGATGTAACAGTTGGCAACAGAAGGAAACAAAGTACCAAGTTGAACAACTAATAATTTCTACAGTGATGCTTTTAGAAATTAATCACAAGCGGGGTATGGCAAGTCAGAGTCAGGGTTGTGCCCGGCAAGACATTAGGTGGCCGGGAAACAGCATTACAATGTGTTAATTATCCTGCTTTAACCGTCCCTACACGAGCTAATGGGATGCGCCATCATTCATCACTGTCACTGTAGCAACCGCCCAATGAGACCAAACCAAGCACAGATATGCACACCGGTCCTATAAGCTTCATCTGTTGGCAGGTTGTCTGTGTATCTCTCTGATATAGAAAACTCGTTTACACCTTCTCACTCCCCCCCCCACCTACCCACTTTAACACAAATTGTCTATGAGAGACAACAAAATTAGCAGTAAAATATTTTTGGGATGTGAACTGTTAGATGCCACAGTGACAAAGTAAGAGTTCAGTGTGAAAGGCAAATTATCTGTTTCAGTACTGTTTCAGTATGTTTCAGATGAAAAAGAAAATTGGCCATAAAAAGGATGTGTTCAAGAGATTCACGTGCAGTAGGCCTATGAGGGGTTTAGACATCTGCTGCCTTTACCATTAGATATGAATATTTGATAGGCTACCCTCTCTAGTGAAACATGTTTTAATGTTTGGCAATAGGCCTACAGTGTTTAGGATCTTGCAGAGACTTGCAGACATAAAATAATAAAATAAAAACACATTGAGTAGCTGATATCTCATTAGGCCTAAAGCTAACCATTTTAAACGTCAGTTCTAACATCGAGAACAGTGTATGAGGTCGTGTCTGGCTCTAACGAGTTAATATTTCAACCCTAATTGGCAGAGGCACTCTAGCCTACAGTATTTAAGGACTAAAAGCAAACTTACCCGAACAAGAAATGATGACAAGTCCGAAGATAATCTTGTAAATCCACATTGCTGAGAACACAATTTTAAAACAACTAGTGGGCTGTTTGTTCGTTGTCGGAATCTTGTTCATGGGCTGCTATACCAGGAGATTGCTTCCAGCACTGCACAGATGCGTCTCCTCTTTTAGTACTTCCTTGCCTCCCTCTCCCCCTCTCTCTCTCTCTCTCTCCCTCTCTCTCTTTCACACACACACTGTCACTCTATCTCTCTACACGAACTTCCATGCAGCGCCGTCCCACTCAGTGCGTAGAGCCACAGATCACCAACCAAGCAGACTTGCCAGTGCAAGCTACTAGGTTGAGAAATTAAGCAGATATTGGCAGGCACTTGTCAGCGAGAGGAAACCCGTTGGGTCACACAGGGGGAGTAAGTGTTTGTTTACGCTACTTCTTCCCATGGAGCGAACTGTCAGATAAGGGGTGATGATGCACACGCCATCCCGATCCATCTTCACGGTGCTATCGGCACTTCTATCGGCGACAGCAGGGGACAAACAAAACACTTGTCAGGGCTGACCTCGGTGTCTTCTGTAGATCTCCGGATTTATCAGCTAAAGTGTTTTTCAGTGAATTTTTTGCTGTCGGAATACATATATAATACATATTTGTACCGATTAGGAGACACTATCATAATTCTCGACCGACCATTTTTTCACCAACGCTCTTTCTCTCTTTGACACACGAACACACACACACACACGCACACACAAACAGCAGATATATTACTTGATATGCAAAGACACAGACCAGCTTTATTTTCGTGTAGCCTCTGTGAATGAGTAATACCCACGTGGCTTCCTGAAAGAAGGGAGTCATTCACAATAATAAACAATAAGCAATGAGTCAAGTACTTTTAACTAAAACTCCCACAACTGTCTTTCTTTCTCTATATATCTCTTTATCTCTCTCTCTCTCTCTTTAACATAGTGTCCATAATATCTAGCCCCATAACTACTTCTTTGTCTCTGTTTCTCTCTTCACACACCTAGCCACCACCCACGCGCACATTAGCAGTTGACAGAACAGACGCTCAAGTGCACTCACATACATAACGAGCTGCAGATTACTTGGTAACACAGTTTTGGGTTGTAACGAAAAACGTCCTCACTACAATGACATTACTGACTCTTCCAGCAGGAATCCAGTGGGTGTTTAATCTGCGCCTGAGACGCGACACTATGATATGAGACGGAGATTAAACACCGTAGAGAGGCCTGGTAGCCCACTGTCTCGCTCCTACGAGTGCCGTCATCCCTCTCACACCTGTGCCTGCTTAATGCCGTAAATCCATATCTTCACAAAGCTGCGGTGGAGGGAGGGGTTCAGTGGATGGAGATGATAGACGCAGAGAGAGAAACGAGGGAGAAAGGAGTTGATGCTGAGACATCCTATGGACCTGTAGTGACCACAGTTAAGGGTGTGTGTGTGTGTAGGGCATATTTTATTATTCTAAATGAGTTCGTATTGTGCACAATGTGTCCATATAGTCAAGTTTTCATCTGCAGCAAATTAGCTGAACCTCACGGTGACCCCCAAACCGCCCACCCTCTCCTCTGACAGATTTCAGCCTCGTGACCCAAAGTAGCACAGGCCAAGAGAGAGGGGGAAGGAATGGAGAGGGAGACACAGACGAGAAGGACTAAGAACGGGCAGCAAGCACAGAACTAATGAATACGGGAAAATATTTCTCTTGTGCGTGTGTGTGTTGTGAGGCCTGATGACAGCAGTAGGCCTACAGGCTGTAAACACAGATATTGTCAAACAATCCTCCATTAAACAAACACACACTTCCTGTTGTCCGCATGTGCGAGTGCAGTCACAGCTCGTAATTAACGCTAAATAAATAACAAACAGACACAGTCCCTGCACAGTGGGCTTTGACCACTACCAAAACTAAATAAACACCAAAATACTATCCTTTAATATTAGGTGTTCCGGTCCGATGCCCGGTGACGTCACTGGTAAACGTACTTGCAGTCCAATGTCCTCCGCCTTAGATTTGTCAAATCTTGGAAAGCACACAGATAAAGGAAGGATTATAAGATAAACAGGAATTTTAACATGAACATTTGTCTGTGTGTGTGTGTGTGTGTGTGTGTGTGTGTGTGTGTGTGTGTGTGTGTGTGTGTACCAAAAAGGCTAGGCCACCAACACATTTCCAAAAATAGATTTGAAGAGTTGAAGAGTTGAAGAGTTAGACTATCTGGACGGTTTCTCGTCCAGATAGTCTAATTAATTCAAACTACAAGATCTGTGATGTAATTTAATCTCAATTCATTAATGGAACTTTTACCATACAGTACCTTTGCTCATTTAAATGTCACAGCTTGATCTATAATATTGAATGGGAGACTGATTATTGAAAGGTATAATTCACATTTATTTCTGAGGACAAGTACACTAATCGCTTCATTCACAATCTGATACACACCATTACACACAATCAGACACACACTTTTCCCCATGGGAGCCACCCAGTCTTTTGTTCTTGTTTTCTATTGTTTATGGGTGTTGATGTGAACCTTTCGGAGAAAATAAGACCAGTTCGTGAATAGAATGGCCAGGCCAGTTTGTATATGCACGCAAACCATAACTGTTTAAATGGAACATCCTTTAGCGCAGTATACGCGAAGCACATAAAACAAATCCACATCACACACACGCACTTGGTATGCCCTTTGACAGAGCTGTGTACAGTATTGTAAGCTGGTCTCTCACTCACACACTATGCACATGTAAACACAAAGCTTGCACATGCACAAACATACAAATTAGGTCATGTCTACATAATTAGCAAGCGTTTACATAAACAGCTTACGCAAACTTAAAGGAAAGAACGATTTATTCTATTGTCTGACTTTCATATGGTGTTTATTTGTAAAACTTTCCTGAAGGGAGTAGTCTACAGACTACCTAGTTTCCTGTAGGACAACACCTATTACATATTAAACATTGTTGTTGTTTGTGTTAGAGTAAATAAAATGTGGGTTTTATGTTTCCAATAAATGTTTGAGTTCAGGTCAGGCCTGCTGCCAAACTAGGAAACCAAATTCTACCTCAGGAGCAGGGAAGGAGGCGACACCGTCCTAAAAGAGTCCAAACCTGTTTCCTCACTTCCTCACACATCTGCTAACAGTCAGCTTGTCTTGTCTGACGCTCGTTGCTAATTTACCCCCCCATGACTCACACAGAACCAGAGACCAGCATAAGACTTAGGGGAGGGGAGGGGAGGGCGGCGGGCAAAATGAAAAGAGCCGAGACGGTGAAAGCTGCTCTGGGGGCAGCAGGTAGATTTCATCCCCTATGCGTTTGTGTCAGACCTCATACGAGTAATTAGCACATTGATGGAGAACACAGCGCAGGGTGGGCCGAGCAGCGCGCAGCGTGGGTCTTCAGAGTCCACCTGAGTGATTCAGCAGACATACGCACAGGTAACCCGATGCACACACACACATAGACACACACACACACACACACACACACACATAGACACATTCTGTCAGGACTGCATATAGGACCAGCTGGTAAAGATTAACTTGCCCCTCACACACACACACACACACACACACACACACACACACACACACACACTGCTAGTTGCCGGGGGGATTTCACAGCACGGTTGCCAGTGGCACAACACTTAGCAGACAGATGCCTGCGGTGTATCATGACCGCCAGCAGGTGAACATTCAGACCGTCGTTTAGCACTCTCTCTCTCTCTCTCTCTCTCTCTCTCTCTCGATTCAAGGATTATGTTTTCGTGTCAGTTTTCACGGCAACAACATTTTGCCAAATAATAACATGAAAGAAATACAAGACAAAGGCAATAACATGAGATACTGTATCTCTTGTATCTCTTCTATCACGGGGTCTACCGTATTGTGCCACGGAGGGTGATTACAGGACCCCACTTACGGGTTCAACATATTGTTTATGTCCAGTGATTTCAGTAACACACGGGCAGTTAACAAAGCATCTACGTAAATCCTCATAGAGCCTGACATGTTCCATAACATCGGTAAATGCTCTGGGAGTCTCCCCGACCAATCTAACACCTCATGTTACCGATGAAAGTGTGCTAGGCCCCACTCCAAATACGGAGAGAGAAAAAATAAAAGAAAATCCATGAACCAAGCCCAATCTATGGTGAAATGGAATGTGGCCCATTGAGATACTCACCTGGGGATAGTGTTGCATGCGTTACACCTGCCAATCACAAACACACACACACTTTCATGTGGGCCTATGCACAGAGTACTCGCATGCTGTTTGGGAGTGAAAGCCAGAGAGAGAAAGAGAGAGAGAGAGGACAGAAACCCAAAGCACTGAGGCACATTCATTTGTGGTTATGTTTATGGTTTCAGAAACGCTTATGGCATTTCCTGACAACCTGTGCCAAGTGTGTTTGGTTTTCTTTCCACTCAGGCCTGTCAGCATTTTCTCTTTCATCAGGCCAAATAGTAATTTCAAATAGTATTTTCATATTTTAGGATTTGTTTTATAACTTACTCTTAGGGTCTAGAGTTTGGCATTACTCATATTTTTACTACTACCTATTTGATAATAAATCCATAATAACTGTCTGTGGCAACTTACTTGAGCTGTGCTACAAATCATTTTGTAAATACTAATACAAAAACATCTGTTTCAGTTTTGTAGCATTATGATGCAGAGTAATGCATATTGATGCCGAGTAATACAGTATAGCCAAGGTAAATGAGGACCACTGCAGCTCAGATACTCTGTGACCCTGCTGGCCATTTCCTTCTCTACTCTTGGGTCATGACCTTCCTGCTAAAGCTTGCTGCTTACAAGAAGGGTGTGTTGCACTAAGGGGAAAAATGCTAGTAATGTTGATGCCATAAGGTCAACCAAATTAGGGCTACCAGACGTGGGGAAGTTTACACAGGCTTGAGTTGAATGTCCTGTGTGATATCAGTTTGGGGCTGTTGGGGGGGCTACAACTATTTTGTGTGCATGGCAAAATCAAAACGTCATTAAGGCACAAATGCTCCCAAAACAATGTTCTTGAACTTCAGAGGGGTTGACAAATAACATCCTGTGTAGAGCTAAAGCCCCTTGGAGACATCAATGATGTACTTTATACTGTGAAGTGACTTTAAGTTTGAATTTAAGCCATGAAACAACTCACCATACAATTTTACAATGTAGCTCTAGGTGAAAAGGACTCTTGCTGTAAGAGCTGAAAAATATCACATTGACACCAAGTAATTTTAAAAGCTTCATATTTCAAATCAAAAATATTTAAGTATTTTTTGATTAAGCATTTTTTTTAAACGAAATGAGGCATTCATTTTGACTAGATTAAAAATAACAGTTATCTCAGACACACTATGTTCCAAAGTAATTAATTGAAAGGTGATGGACAAAGTGTCTTTCCTTCAGCCTGTCTGCAAACCCTTATGGCATGTCAAAGGGGATGACCCCAACCCCACTTACAAGGGTATCTTATTACAAGCTCTCTCCTAGACCACTGCTATATAACGTACAAATAGACCTCCCCAGTCTTAACCATCGCTAAGAACAACAAAGTGCTCTAAACTCACCACTTAAAGATCCAGCCATATATTGCTTTAGATTACCGATCACATAAACCAAAAATACCATTGGGAAAATCTACATAAACAGGCTACACTCCCATGTAACCCAGTCTTCACAAGGCTTCCTGGGAGTTTTTCCTTGCCCAATTGGAGGATAAGGTCTGGAGGGTGTCATTTATTTCTATGTGAAATGTGGGCCCGTGCTGTCCTTTGAGACTGAGTGATTAACTATATAAATCAAGTAACTTGCGCTTGAGGCACAGTCACCCATCTTGTAAATAACATTTCCTGAAACAATTCACACCAGTTCACACACGCACACTCACAAACATCAAGTGAAGCTGTTTGGCATCATCCTTGTTAGCCCTTACTGTAGGAAGGATATGTTAACGTGTTCGCTCTGATCCCTGACCTCATGTGAAGCCCGCACACATGGCAGGACATGAATCAATTAAAGAACTACCCCTTAGTTCATAACAATACAACACTTTTATTGTGAATATATCATATTTGCACAATAATCAACACCATATTATAAACATTATTCTCCTCTTTGTTTTCTTCTTTTTATACATTAAATAGTATTAGTGTACAAATGTATACAAAATTGATTCAGGGCTAGTCAAGTTCCACAAAAGAGTAATTTGTGTATTAAAGCACAATCATATATCAGAGGGAAACACACATGCCTGCACACAGACATCAGACCCTGGGGTGAAACACAAGTCAACGCATGACTCTAACAGACACAGGACCTCACCTGAATGAGCAGTGCCTAGTCATTAGTCACAATCGAGGAATGGTGGAGAGGACATATTTAAAACCTCAGGCAACATGCACTGTGCAACCTTGGTGATGAATGGTAAAGCTACGGCTATGGTAAGTTAGAAATAGCAAGGTCCTCTCCAGCAAGCCTCAATCTTGACCAGGGGCATAGGCAGTGCTTCAACACACAATAAGCTCATCCAATCACAATGCAGCTTTTGGACACCGAGATGTCAGTGTCTTCTTCACAGCACTTACAGTATAGAGCAACACAAAAGGAGGAACTAGCAAAGAGGAGGAGAACAGACAGGAGGTGAAGACGTGCCGATCTCATTCACAAGTCATCTTGGCTCCTGAGTCCATGCAGTCCAGTAATCCAGAGAGGGAACAAAAACAGAACTAGTAGGTTCTAAAAGGTTCATGAAGTCTGGGTCACTGGATTTCTGTTCCACAATCAAAAAAGACAGGTCATACTGTTTTGCCAAGTAAAATGGCTTTAGATTAGGCCAATTTGGTAATGTATATTAATATAGGGCAAGGACTTTACATATAGATATATATATACAACTTTGATGCACTGGTAAATCCTTCATCGACAAGTGACTTGACTGTTAGAGCTACGTAGGCACTGGGAATTTGATGTATCAAAATGAAGACAACACAAAGCTGTCAGACCAAGAACAAACATGTCGGAAATAATGATATCCTTTGTTTAAAATCATTTTATATGGGTGCTCTATAAAGCCCCTGAAACCCCACAGAGGTGGTTTGAGTAGACAAATTCTTGGTTTGAAATTGCTGTTGCTAAACTGCCAATTTGTTGAAGCTACTTTAGCAAATTACATATCGTCAAAATAAGTAATCATAAAAGTGTCAGTTGTCCAAACTGATATAGGGGGAGACGTCAAGCAAACAGGGTTTGTACACGCCCAGAAGGTCCTAAAACAGTCCTATTCAGCTAAATTAACTCAAAACATGGGATTTGAAGAAAATGAAAATTGTTTTTTTTTATTATTATTATGAAAAATGTTGTTTCCCATGATTTAATAGTGGTGCATAGCACAACCTCACTGATAGCTTTGGTAATGGGAAACTCTTCCTTATAAACCTACCAACAGCATTATATAGCTCCTTTTCAAAAACGGGACACTCGCAGAAAACTCTCTTTATACAGTATGTTTAGCAAAACTAAATCCCAAATCTTCCATCAGGTTTTATTCCATAGCTACAGTACATCTGTGTTGAAAGCAGGAAGTAGCCTACTGAGCTAATGGCAACCCGTTTGTTTAAATCTAACGAAGACAGACATACTGCAATGATAGAGTGTTACCCATTGAAGTGCATTGCAGGCCCAGTGATTTCTCAGCAGTGGTAAGCAGTGGTACTAAAGCTACTGGTCAGGCTGGGCTGCACACCATTATAAGGGATGGTAAACCACAATTTAATAACGTCTGGGTTTAAAAGAAGTGAACCTGTCCTTTAGGTTGGCATGTAAGTAGGTAAGTGTTGTATATAACCAACACAATTCCTTCTATAATACTTCTCTATGTCTCTAATAAGGGGTCAATCATACGTAAAGGAACCCACAGGTTTTTTTAACAACACTGAGAATACTGATGTTTGCCTCCATAGTAAATATAGATCATCTGTAAAAGGTTTGTGTGCACGTATAGTCCTTGGTACTGTAAAGCGCTTTGGTGTCAGAGTACTGGTATTGTGTTCAGCTCTCTACAGAGCTCATGCTACTACTACAACACCTAGCTAATCAGTCAATGCCAGTTGACTTTCAGTACAAAAAATAAAATGAATGAATCGATACACAGGATGAATACAAAATAAATGTGAAATTATATATATTTTTTCTTCATAGCAACATTGTCTGCATATATGCCTGCATTATAATCTTTTCATATGCAATGAATATTATAAGCGACAAATAATATAGATAACCACACAAATCATTGCTGTCAGTGAACATACAGTCTGTGAATCATTTTGCCATAGTGGGACTTTCCATCTCCCACTTGACAAAGGGCGAATAAATCCTAGGTACAGATGAGGCAGAATTAAAGGGTTTGGTTAGCTCTTGCGTTTGCACCATTGAACAATGTAAATAAGTAGAACGTGGAATATTGTGCAGTATATATTTTCTATTCTATTCTCGAACATGACCCGGAGGAGATGAACAAGCACCCTTTGGCATTGGATAGTGTGACAAAAACAAAACCCGCTCCTCTTGCATACTGGCAAGGAATTAACCAATGTGCATGGGCATCGACTGGCTCGGCGGTGCTTCTGTGTGTGGACAAAATAAATAAATAAATAAACAGACAGAAACATCACTCAATGCTGAATGCAAATGTTCTGCATCCACCCTGAGGAGGCCACTGGAATGTTTTGGTGGGTGTTTGTGAAGAGAGTGGCCGACCTGTACTGTATGTGTGTGTGTGTGTGTGTGTGTATGTAGGGGTCATGACTGTGTTGAGCATGTCATGAGCCACAGCAGCAGCATCTGGAAGCCCAGCGTCGGCCAGAGGGAGGGGCTCAGGCAGGTCCCGCCTCCACACTCAGAATCATCCTCCTGTTGGACACAGCGGGTGCCATTCAGTTAGACAGACAGTGGCGCACTGGAGCAGCAAATACACAGTACACATAACGGTAATGTAATTCATATCAAATGACTCTGAAGTCTAGACTTCGTTATTCCCATTAAGCGTGTGTGTGTGTGTATTCTCTCTTTCTCTCTGTTTGATGATATCCATCGATCAAAAGCAAAGCCATGGAGGGCTTCCTCTGTTTACCAATGTGAGAGTATAGCCTGGACACACCCACACACCCACACACACACACACGTGTATGGCATTATCTTTGGGGCAGGATAGTCTAGTGGTCTAGGTGTTAGATTGGTCTACCTGTAAGCATCCTTGAGCAAGATGCCTAACCCATATTTTCTTTATGTAATAGCACCATGTAATTGTAAGTCGCTTTGGATAAAAGCGTCTGCTAAATGACCAAGTTGTAATTTTGATATCTTCATTATGAGAGCGCACGCAGAATATAAACGAGCGGAAAGGGGACACGAGGGTCGTATCGATTTTAGTCAAAAAAACAAAATATATGCACATGTATCATTGTCTTCTTACATAAAACAATCAATGTTACATTACGCATGGAAAACACCACGGTGAAGGGGATTTCAATATTTCGATTAACCTCATTGAACCTGAAAGGACTAACTAATTGCCTAGGCTAATTGATCCATGATAACAACTTTTCTGTCTTAGTTTGTCTGTACCCCGTCCATTACGAAATTGGCAGTTCGCCATGACAGAGCGCGCTGCTTTTAAAGGGAACGAGAAGAGCTGATTTAATTAGTAATTTAATGGAAGACAGCCCCCACGACTCCTAATGATATTTTATTCATTCGAATCCAACCCTTTTATATCTGCCCCGCATGTTTTGACTATTACCGCCACTACCACATGTCCCAAAATTGCCAAAAAAAGTATTGGCCAAGACCTTAAATCGGCTTGTGCTGTGAATTTCCGCTTGCATCTTGACCCATAAACAAGGGGCCCTTGTTTGTAGCATGCTATCACACAGCTACAACACTGGCTACCGCTACAAGCAGATGCTGGTCTCATTGCCCAATAATGTGTCATATCTGGTGGGTGTCTGGTGCGCGCACGCAATGCTATATTTTCTCTAATGGACTGAACAGGGTAAAAGTGTCTGTATTATGTGAAACAGCCACAAAAATATAGACAAAAGAATACAAGGATTCAGGATGGATCGCAGTTTTTGTTTGCAGTTTGGTGTTAATGCCAAGTATCCATGTGATTTAAGACCTACAATGGACCAGATTGAGTGTGTTTCCCTCCATTTGGAGAAGATATAAAAACAGATGTGGAATGTTCCAGACTACATATTATATAAAAAAAATAACTATAGTTATTTCCTGGCCCAAATGTCAAGAAAAGCTAATGAGATTGTACAGCAAAAAAGTAAACACTGAGCTGGGACATTTGGATGGCTATCTACAGTATAGAGTCCTATAATACTGTGGTATTATGATGAGTCATGGAGAGAGTATGGGTTTTGCAAGTGAAACAGTCACAGTAACTGTAGCAAATGCTGACGTAAAAAAAAAGAAACAAAAGCTAAGACCAGCCTGAGTTGTCATATTTAGACTGATTATCGATCCCTACTGTATGTGATGGCTGGGCCATCATTGACACCCAAAGGGTTTGCACAGGCAGATAAGCAAAAGAAGCCAACATGCATATCCCCACCTCCTCAAACTGGATAGCGACATGAATATCTCTTGAAAGACATGATTTTGACTGAAAACTGCAAAATGAGTGCACATAATTTTCCATTAGATGTAACACAAGTAAATATATTTAATATGTTTCATTTTACTTAGGAGTTGACGTATAACTACGTATATTATAGAACTAAACTAAATACTCATTCAGATAAGAAAGTATGTATCTCTGCTCTTTATTTCACTTCAGACCAGCTGGTGGTGAAGATGTGCGGCTACTAACCCCGAGCTCAGCAGCAGCAACAACAGCAATGGGGTGAAGCTCAACCCAGAGCCTCGGCTGATTGGGCACAAAGGCTCATCCTACCGTGACAAAGCAACCAATGGGACGTGACACCGTGAAGCAAAATAAGAATAAGAACAAGTGAGAAAGAAAAGAAGGAAGAAAAGAAAGAAGAGAAGCCCAAAGTAACATGCGACGTAACATGCAACATGCCGATGAAGACAGGAGATGTGAGCCGACAGAGAGGAAGAATAGTTGGTGCATCTGCGTCTTACATTATCGTCGTTGTCAAAACACACGTCCGGTCCTTTCCTGTATCTGGGGTTCTGAGCCAGCTCGCATGGATCTGGGCCCTCAGCTGAATACACGCTCAGGAAAATACAACCCGCTATCAGCAGAGCAAATCCAGAGTGATTCTTCCAGCAAAAGAGAAATGAATCCGTGCTTGCTACCTTTCCTTGTTATAGATGTTCTACGCGCGGGCCCGCAAGACATAGCTACGCCTTAATCAAACATGGCAAGTGCAGCGGGCCATACATAATCCTGAAATTGACTACAGTATTTAACCTTTTTTTTCTGTGAGAAAAGCATTTGTCATTTAGCATTTAGCATTTTATTGCACACTTGTGTGTGCGAATGTGTGTGTGCGTGTGCATTTGAAAATGAATAAATAAATTTTCCCAGAATCTTTGGAGGACTTTTGCTAATATTCCTAAGAAACAAAGAATTCTCAACAATAAACAGACATGATATTATACGAGCCCTTACAGTATTGCGAACAGTAAATAAATTATCAACAATAAACCAGAGGACATTACAAATTAATTAGGCCCTATTGTCCCAGCTTTGCTCGGCTAATGTAAACACTATGTTCTCATGTTGACATTGGATATTTGTATTGGCCTGGTTTTCTAAAGCAGTGTCCGAGCATCTGTGTGTGGTGTGTATTGCGTGTTTGTGTGTGTATCGCCTCATTAGCAGAATATTGAACTAAAAGCCCCCATTGTCGCCCTATGGTGACCTGAGATGATGACACTTTTACTATTACACTAGCAGGAAGCTCACATCTGTGTAACAGACTGTGGACACACGCGCGCGCACGCACACACACGCACACACGCACGCACTAACCTTGAATCAACTTGATGGCGACATGTGGTCAAGATGGATTTAAACTAAGA
>JAOEHI010050993.1:17500-19666 GCA_025447815.1 Percopsis transmontana | reverse complement strand
CCCCCCCCCCACCCCCCCCCACACACACACACACACACACACACACACACACACACACACACACACACACACACACAGTCTCTCTCACGGACACAGGGGACGTTTTTAGCAGCAGTGTTATCGTAGTACACTAATGTTTTCCATCTCTGACCCAGGGCTAATGCTAAGGCCTAAATATCACAGCAGCCATGTCGGCAGATGCAAAGCTAATCACCTGATGGCATAATCTACCTCAACGCTAATGTTTAGTTTGCTGTGAAAATCTTAAACTATAACATTGTATAGTACATCGGTGTCTGCCATGTCCATGGAGAAAACTAGCATGACAGAAACGTGTTTTACTATATCAGTACAACTACTAGCTACTATATCAGTCTTCTATATCAGTTTTCTGAACCTAGTGGTAGCACATGTGAAAGAAAGCACATGTGAATGAATAGCCTAAATGTATATAGTATACCTAATTATTATCACATTGAATTGTATTTAGATGATAGTTGAATAGGCCAAACTAGGCCTTTACTTATCGATACAAATGTTGTTTAGCCAGAAACAGATTGAATGTGATGGTAATAAATAAATAAATAAATAACTGAATGTGAATGAATGAATGCAAATATACCCAGAGATTACATTAGATATCATTGATCAGCTATGCTAAAATCCATTGTGTTCTTTTTCAGTTGTAAATTTGTAACCAATTTTGTTTAGTTTAAACAAACAAGCCATGTTCCCACCCACACACAGACTTATAATTGGACAAATCAAATCAATGCTGAAACTGTGGAGAAAATATCAGTTTTATTATAGTCTATGAAATATTCATTTAGTGTCCTGAAAAATAACCCTACCAGCTGACATTTTGTTTTCATCCAGTTTGGCTCTGTTTTATGTCTTGGTCATTCTCAGCCTTCATATTCCTGTATTCATCGCATTCATCTACTCTTTCTACAGTTACAGCGGTGTGGGCTTTTCGATCTGTACTGAACAGGGATCAGGATATTGGAGTGTGGAGTGGATTGGAGGGGGGGGGGGGGATGTTCAGGGAAGAGAAAGGAGGAAAAGGTGAGAGACCAAGGAATAAGACACACACACAAACACACACACGCACACACACACAAAGTGACAGAGCGAGATAGAGAAAGAGATACAGAGAGCTGGAGCTGTATCTGCTGAAATATTCATGTTGGTGCCAGCAGCTTTCCCATTCCCCACTCAGCAGGGGGCTGCGTGTTTGATATGTCCATCTCGTGCTCTTCCTCTCTCCCATTTCTCGCCCTTCTCCAGCTTCCTCCCTGTCCCTCCCCTCTCTGTGCTAACTAGAAAGGTTAGCAGTAAATGCTAACCCAGAGCTAGAAAATATCCTTTAGACAACCATTCCTTTTGGTAGGAAAACAACATAACAATACACATATACTCAGCTCCAAAACAACCGCCACTCACAGCTATTAACAAAAAAATTAAAAAAATACAATAATAACAAAAGCTATTTTACTGTAACCACGTTCATCACAATATCCTAACTTGGACATTAGTAGTACTTCTGAACAAAGTATTTTTGGAAATATTCAAAATAATAAAAGAAAGAAATAGCTAAAATGTTGTGCTTTTAGGCAACGTCATCACAAAACATTATTTTGAAGAATAATAAACCATCAATCAATGATCTTTCATTTAGATTCAAAAGGGGCAGTTGTATAGGCTGTTTTTATTTAAGGTGCTGTATTTAGGTATTCCCTACATTTAAGAGTAGTTTGTAACAACAACAAATATAATCTTTTACTTTTAAACAACACAATCTGGAATTATGGTGTATCCATACACAGAAATAAGTGGAGATAAGACCTGTTGCATGAACAAATTATAAAACAAATAACTATCACAATATCCCAATTTGGAAAATACAACAGGAGACTAATGAGTGAGATATAATCATCAAACATCAAAAATCGAATGTCATCAAGGTGTCGTTCCATTTTAGAGTCACATGACTTTTAGAAATGTCATCAGCATTAATTCCAGTAGACTTGTATGATCTCATGGTTTACATAATTTGGCCCATTGTGTCAAAACAGTCAAACAAGACACAACACTTGGAGATAAACATCTCCCTTCTATGTTAAAATGAACTTCTGCAATCAAAACACTTCTTTTTCAAAAGGTATT
>JAOEHI010050993.1:0-12500 GCA_025447815.1 Percopsis transmontana | reverse complement strand
GACTGCAGCGTGTCATTCAGTCTGCAGAGAAGGTGATTGGCTGCAATCTGCCGTCGCTCCAGCACCTGTACACCTCCAGGACTCTGAAGCGTGCAGGAAAGATTGTAGCTGATCCCTCCCACCCTTGTCACAAACTCTTTGAGACACTCCCCTCTGGCTGGAGGCTGAGGTCCATCAGGACCAAAACAACAGTGGTTTTTGTGGTTGAAACAAAGACCCTTGCGCCTTGCTTTGCAAGTGTGCAAGTAGGGCCCTTAATCTGTTTTATTTGGACTTAACTCATGCAGATATAAATAGCTATAGGAGGAAGATTCCTGCCAACTAGTAGGCCTAGACCTGAGACACAATAAAACACAAGACTATGTGTTTAACTGTTTTTTTTTTGTTTGTTTTTTTCATAAAATAAAAACGATGATTGCAAAATGGTTAAATAGCTGTCTGGTTGTCCAAATGGATTCACTCAAACCAATCAGAGATCATACATATGGTACATCACAGCTTTAGTAGCTCGTCACCACCAGTCCTGAATTAATGGGTAGCTACAAACATTCAATGCTCTATGATCTTTATTGATTGTATTACATAGAAAATAACAGACAACTTTTTTATGGTAAAGAGTTG
Organism: Percopsis transmontana; assembly: GCA_025447815.1. Lineage (NCBI taxonomy): Eukaryota > Metazoa > Chordata > Actinopteri > Percopsiformes > Percopsidae > Percopsis > Percopsis transmontana. Next base: position 11,879 of record JAOEHI010050993.1, on the reverse strand, counting down.
TATTGTAGCCTATAATTAGTGGATCAAGTAGATAAACATGGCAGGTCTTGAGTTTCACAATATTTGTGCCTTATTGTCAGTGATATATTGACCCCATGACTTTCTACTATACATGCACAATGCACCTGAACTTGTTAGATAGGTTGATTGACCAGGAAGCTGCCTTGTCTATGCACATTAACACACAGGTACTGTACGAAAGATGAATTTGTATATGATTTATTCCCAAACCTGGGAATTTGGTCAAAAACAAATTGTTTTTTTTTTTATATTAAAACTTTACAAACAATAAAACAAGATTCAATCGTATAAAAAGAGCCAATGTTAAACAAAGTGTTGTTATAAAGTACCATTGCTCCACGCCATCTGAATAGAGGACAGAAAATTAGGGAAAAATCTCCAAAATTACAATTAGAATATCACTGCACCGTTGAGATATCCATATATATATATAGATATATATAGATATATATATATAAAACAGATAGAGGGATAATTTTATAATTTTATATAGGTAAAATCGAACAGAGAAAGAGCTTAATATCGATTACTGTATTAGTTTATAGCTTTAACAGAGCTGTTTGTAGCAGAACTAATGTCAAAATTTCCCCAGTGGGCTCCAATGGAAGTGATTGCATTGCCGTCAAAACGCCCACTCAAAGATACCAGTTCAGTGTCGAGGTATTTAGGATAAAAATTAAAAGATGTTCCATAGTAGGGATTCCCACACGTCAGGAAACGACCCTTACTGGTCACAAAGAACACCTGTGAAAATAAAAGAATAGCGCATTGTGAGAAATTTACTTGATGGGAGAATATCCACATTTATCGACAGATCAAAAGATTTACTTTGGTCTACTGCACATTTAGACTGAAATATATAGACTTTATTTACTGTACCCACAAAAAATGTATTAATTTAACAGTATTTCTACGTTGAACATAACATATACTATATGGTCTATATACTGTATTGTAATAACAGACAGTTTCAGTGAGAATTTATTGTATCATAATAATCACAATGATCAGTGACACAATGACACAAGACAAATTAATAAACGGTATAAAACTATAAAATATAAAATATACTGTGTAACATGTATACATGTATATATATATATATACAGTAGATGCACATTTTCAGTCTCTGACCTGGTAAATATAGCCGTTGACCCTTCCGGACACCTGGACGATGGTCTCTCCATCGCGCAGTTCCAATAGCTGCTCTGAGTCCAGTGAATAACTCCTACCAAGCACTTCACCCCAGGTGTTGCTATAACGGAGCTGGAAGCTTTGTGCAAAAGAGAGTTGCACAATATGAGCAGGATGGTGACTTACAGCTCTTAAAACATCCCATCAGTGTATTTAGATTATGGCACAGCGTTTATTACCAAAAAGGACACTTTGTGAGCTTTAGTTTGGAAATATTTTTCTGAATCCAGCCCAAGGTTCTTAAGCAATGTTATTTTATGGAAAGACCTTGATTGGATTTAATTTAAAGTGTGTTGTTAACATTATGTACATTCTAAATTCATTGTCTGTTTTACTTTTTATATTTTGTTGAATATATAGCATTCCTGTGCATTGTGCATAATTTGTGATTATATTGTTTTGCTTTTTCACTTCCAATTTTTTACTATAGTACTTTATGCACTTTGTACATTATGTACCATTATTGTCAGTCAGCTAATGTAGATTTCTTACGTTTAACGTACAGTTTTCTAAACTAGATTCTGTTTTAATACACCATTTGTTAATACAGTATATACACCGATCAGCCATAACATTATGACCAGTGAAGTGAATAACACTGATAATCTTGTTATCATGGTACCTGTCAGTGGGTGGAATATATTAGACAGAAAGTGTCCTCAAAGTTGATGTGTTAGAAGCAGGAAAAATGGGCAAGCGTAATGATTTGAGCAACTTTGACAAGGGTCAAATTGTAATGGCTGGGTCTGAGCATCTCCAAAACTGCAGTTCTTGTGGGGTGTTCCTGGACCGCAGTGGTCAGTACCTTTCAAATGTGGTCCAAGGAAGGAAAAGCGGTGAACTGGAGATAGGGTCATGAGTGGCCAAGGACCATTAATGCACAGGGGGAGCGAAGGCTGGCCCGTGTAGCTCAAATTGCTGAAAAAGTGAATGCTGGTTCTGATAGAAAGGTGTCAGAACATGATCACAGTTTGTTGTGTGTGGGGCTGCGTAGCTGCGTAGCCGGAGACCAGTCAGGGTGCCCATACTGTCCACTGCTGAAAGCATCTATAAAGGGCACATGAGCATCAGAACTGGACCACGGAGCAATGGAAGAAGGTGGCCTAGTCTGATGAATCATGTTTTCTTTTACATAACGTGGATGGCTGGGTGCGTGTGCGTCGCTCGCATGGCACCAGGATGCACTATGGGAAGAAGGCAAGCAGAGGGAAATGTTCTGCTGGGAAACCTTGGTTCGTGCAGTGGATGTGTGGATGTGACACATACCACCTACGTTAGCATTGTTGCAGACCATGTACACCATGTAATGGTATTCCCTGATGGCATTGCCCTCTTTCTGCAAGATAATGTGCCCTGCCACAAAGCTAAAATGGTTCAGGAATGGGTTGAGGAACACAAAAACAAGGTCAAAGTGTTAAATGACTTGGCCTCCAAATTCCAAATGTGCTAGACAAACAAATCAGATCCATGGAGGCCCCACTTACAGGACTGAAAGGATCTGCTGCTAACGTTTTGGTGCCAGATACCACAGCACACCTACAGAGGTCTAGTGGAGTCCATGCCTCGAGGGGTTAGGGCTGTTCTAACGGCAAAAGGGGGACCTACACAATATTAGGCAGATGGTCACAATGTTATGGCTGTATATAATATTATACTATGATGTTTTACCCAGTAATATAGTTGTTAGGATACTCCCAGACCCTGATACCAGTGATCTGTCCTTCACCCTTAGATGCGTAGGTGTTGCCATTGCCTTGACCCACAGCCGGAGAGTAGCTGTACTTCTGGGTCAGTGCTAAACATGACAGTTAAACAGATGAGCACAGACAACAAAAGATAAGTTCACGTAATTAAATATGCAAAGAACAGTGAACATAACTAAATTAACAGACACAGCAGTGTAAAGCGATTATGAAATAACATTGGGGGTCTAATATTCAGAAAATGTTACAGTCTCATGAGATCAACATCAAATGGTGAAAGTTATGTGTCATTGTTTGACAAATAGTATTTCCGTCAGATAAATGACATATAATACATTTCAAAACATTATTCATTTTCAATATTCAGACGTAAACATTAACAAATGTTTGAATTATATTGTATAATATATTTTCGTTTGAATGGGGATGAAAAATTGTGGTTGCTGACAGAAATATTTGTCTAAATTCTGATGTATAATAATTTTGTCAGTATTTTGACCATTTTCTAGTTAATAGGACCAACTATATATTGCTGTATTTATATTTAGACAATCTTCATTATTTTACCAAATATATTTTCAATATTATGACGTCAAAATGGTGATTAGGCTATAGCTAAATACAACAATATATTGTTTATTTGTAGTTTTATTTGTCTGCTTTTTGATCATTTCAGCACACATGCTGACACTTGTTTTAATTCCACAATTTTGTTATATTCTCATAATTTATTCTTATTATTCTGTGATACACAGACTTATTTAATCCAATTTAAATTAAAACTATGTTACCATTTTAATGAAAGGAATTACGTCATTTACTACATTTTTGTCCTTTTCATAAAATTGATTTTCATGTTATCCTTAAGATTTGTTTGATTTATTTTCAAAATGTGCAAAGTATTCTATAAATCATTTCTCATAAAGCTGCCATACAAATTTCTGTGCACTTGTCATTATTATCATTACACGATAAGATGCATATAAATATGTGATCAAATTGAATAACAATTTTGGTATTTATATATAAATATATAAAAAATATATAATAAAACAAATGCACTTGTTTTCAAATGGTAAGTATATTTTTGCCCCACAATGTCTGGAAGGGCAGCACTAAAGTCCTATAAAGCCCTATTTGGCTCCAGCTAAAGATTCCTTCCTTCCTTTCACTAAAAGAGGACTTTTAGACACAATACAAACAAGAATTATACATTGTTCAGTTGCTGATTACATAGCATACAGTACTTGTGAGTTGAAACTAGCAGACATGCCTTTTTATTTTGCAATAAACTACACATGGCAATATTTAATTCAAACTGCATTGGTATTTAATCAGTATATGTACAGTACCCCTCACTCATTTTGTCACAAAGACACGTGCGCACACACAAAAAAGGATTATTTTTGTTAAACTCACGCAGAGCCCATGATGAGGAAAGCAGCAGAGTTGCACACAGAAGAGAGAACATTCTGATGGAAGAAGTCTGGAAAAGGTCAAATACATAAATAATCAAAATACTATTTTAGCATAATATACTCAGTATATACATAAGTATCCTGTGTTTATCTATTTAAAAGTTTGGCTTTATAACTATAGGAAAGACAATGTCAATACATGCCCCTCTCCACTGGGCTTCGGTTTACACAACTAGTGTGTGTGAGTGTGTATGTATGTATGTATATACATACATACATATGGACGTACGTATGTATGTATGTATATACATACATACATACATACATACAATGAACATTGATATACAGTATATCGAATGACAAATGATATACACTATCGGTCAAAAGTTTTAGAACACCCCCATTTTTCCAGTTTTTATTAAAATTTAAGCAATTCAAGTCCAGTGAATAACCTGAAATGCTGCAAAGGTATGCAGCAGAGGTTAAAAAAAAGTTTAGGTTACCAAAGACTAAAAAATATTGTACATTTCAAAGTTGTTTAAAAGGGCAATTTGTCAGGGATATTGCAATGAAAGCCATGGTGTCAAGCCAAGAGGTCTGTCAGACTCAAAGCCACAAAAGGACCAGATTTGAACCAGGTTTTTGAGAGTCAACAGATTGCACAATAGGTGGCCCATAGGACAACAGCTTCAAGCACAGCTTAACACTGGTCGAAGTAAGCAAGTCTCAGTTTCATCTGTGAAGAGAAGACTTTGAGCTGAAGTTTTGACAGGTCGAGTGGCAGTAAGAAAGCCATTGCCAAAATGGCAAAATAAAAAGAGGCTTGCCTGGTCAATGATCACCGCCAGTGAACTACTGAGGGCTGGAAGAAGGTCCTATGGACCGTTGAATCAAAATGTGAAATCTTCAGTTCTTCATGCAGGTTTTTGTAGGGTAGGGGAAAGTAGGGGAAAGGATGATTCCTCTGTGTTTAACACCAATTGTCAAATATGGAGGAGGAAGCTTGATGGTTTGGGGCTCTTTTGCTGGATCCAGAGTCGGGAACTTGCATAATAAGTGGCACCCTGAACCAAAACTGCTATCCAGCATTTTGCAGCGCAATGTAATAGCCTCTGGTATATGCCTATAGTTGGTCAGGGGTTCATCCTATAGCAAGATAATGACACAAAACAACCTCCCGGCTATGTCAGAACTACCTTAGAAGAAAATAACAAGACAGTAGGCTTCAAATCATGAAAAACTGTAGAAACAGAGGTGTTCTAAAACTTTTGACCAGTAGTGTATATACAATAAACATTGATATATATATGGAATGGTATGATAATTTTGGTTTGTAGTGCTATCATACAGTTGAATCGCGGTGAGCAACACCTGTTTCCGCATATTTTGGTGTTATTGGCATTCCAAATGAAATTCCTCTTCCAAGGGAATTTTTTATTTAATGAACTATTGTAATATGTGTTTACTGTAATGTTTAGGCTAATCCACTTCTGCATCTGAACTTGGATATACAATATAAATATTTTAGGCAGTGATTTAATTTACTTTATTTTAGGTTAGATAGGTTACTTTTAGTTCTTTGCTCATACGTACTGTAGCAATGCAATTCAAATTTACAGTTAAAACAAATAAGAAAGAGAATCTAAGTGAAGCATTTCCTTGAAAAGATAGCATCAGTGGGCAGACTGGATGGTGCGGTTTAACAGCACAAAATACCACATTACCAACAAGTTGTGTCACACACTTTTTTTTAGCTTGCATTAAAAACTGTAAATAGCTATCGGAGTAAGATTCCTTCCAACTAATAGACATGAGTCACAAAAGACCTTGTTTTCCAGTTTCAAAACATAAAAAAACAATATTAGTTAGCTGTCCAACAATTGCTGTCTTGTCATCCAACAGGATTCACTCAAACAACTATTTAGAGATTAAACTATTGAAATATGTGCTTACTGTAATGTTTAGGCTAATCCATTGCTGCATCTGAACTTGGATATAAGAACTGTGAAACAGTCTTTAAACATTTTAGGTGGTGATTTATTTTTATTTTTAGGTAAGATTCGTTTTTTTTATTTAGTTCTTTAGTTTTAGTTCTTTGCACTCAGTTAGGAGTGCTGTTTTATTATTTACGTACTGTAGCAATGCCATTCAAATTTACAGTTAAATCAGATAGCAAAAAGAATCAAAGTGTGGAGTAAAGACAAGAAACCTTGTGATTGGACAGTGTTTAAGTCCCGTGTGTGGGTGTGTCAACCTTGTGAACAGGGAAATAAAGCCTTGCAACGCACGGATAAACCTATTGCACCCGTGTGGACAGTGAGTGTGTGCCACAGAGACCCTGTACCAAGGCCCCTGTGAGAGTAACAAATACTACTAGATTGAATATAATTTAACCATAACATAAACAAACAAACAAACAAAACAAAAGTGGAACAAAATGACAAAAGATTAAATAGGCAAATAAATGGCATTAAATATTTTACAATTTACAGTGTCGGAAAATTTTCAACCAGATAATGTAGAAAAACAGTAGCCGTATAGACAAGGAAGAATTCCTGTAATCAACAGAAGCATTTGCTGGAAACGATGGCATTAGTGAGCAGACTGGATGGTGCGGTTTAACCGCACAAAATACAACACAACAAGTTATGTCACACCGTTTTTTTTAGCTTGCATTAAAAACTGTAAATAGCTATAGGAGTAAGATTCCTGCCAACTAATAGACATGAGATACAAAAGACCTTGTTTTCTAGTTTCAAAACATAAAAAAACAAACAATGGTATGGTGGCACACAAAGCACAGTTGCACGGTTTTATTCCACAGGTAGGTAGTATTTTTCCACAGTCGGGCAATAATGTCAAACCCACAGGATTTATACATCACTCATGTACAATGTTTAGCAGGTTTTAGCGGTTAACTGGGAATGAGTGATTACGTAATAACTAGTATAATATAATATATAATACCGGTATATATAATAGTATATGTTAAGTTACTTATGAACAGAATTCTAGCTATCATGTTGATTAGTTCTGTGAATCTACTTAATGACCTATTACCCAATTAACATTGATTAACTGATTCATTCATGGTTCTTAATCAATCAAGAAAAAACACAACATGCGTAGTATAGGTTATAACCAGTGGAGAAAGTAGATAAACATAGCAGGTCTTGGGTTTCACAATATCTGTTCCATATTGTCAGTCAAGTCAAGTTAATTTATATAGCCCTTAATCACATTACAGTCTCAAAGGGCTGCACAGGTCCTAATTTCACATGGAAACAAACGACACCCCCTTCACCTATTCCTCCCATCGGGCAAGGAAAACCTTGGGAAGGCACCACAGACGGAGGAAACGGCAGTTTAAAAAAATTTGTTTTTAAAAAAGTGGGTGATTTATAAGATGAGACATCGAGTTTGCAGCGCTAAATTCCTCAGGCTAGTCATTCCACATTCTCAGAGCCCTATGCTGTAAGGCTCTATCAGTTTTTTGCTTCCCGCTAGCCTTAGTTCCTAACTTCCTACCCTGCCAGTCTCCACTGGCTCTTTAGCTGTTGTTCCCCTGCGGCCTGCCCTGCCTGCCTCCACTGCGTCCTAGCACACTCTCCAGCTACCTTCCCTGGATACCTAGTCTGACCACAGCTCTGTCTCTGCCTACCACTGTTTGATACTGCTACATTCTGATTTAAGACTGAACTCTCCCTCTGTGTTGTGTGGTGTCTGCACTGGTGTGAGGTTGGTCAAGGTCCTGACCAGTTTGAAGGTTAAGCCTTATGAGGTCCATGCCAAACCGGTCAAATGGAACCTCCACCAACGGCAATGGACAAAGGCGCCTTCGGGATTGCCGGATGGTTTACTAGCTGGCAATCCGGACAAGACCCACCATCTTGGGTTTACCAACAAAACACCACACCTAATGTAGTATGATTGTATATACAGTATTCATAATATCTATTAAAGGACTGCATAGCAATCGTGGCTAACATAGAGCTTGCTACTGCGAGTCAAAGTCACCTCCAGTATCTTTACTCCATAGCAGATGAGGAGTTGGAGGCTATTGGAGGAGCTTGCTCTCTAAATCTGTCTTACTTTATCCTGTTTTATTTGGTAGTAACTCCAGAAGATATATATAGCTATAGGAGGAAGAATCCTGCCAACTAATAGACCTGAGACACAGTAAAACACAAAAGACCTATTTATTTAGTTTTATAAAATGAAAAATTTGCAAACTATAGCTGTCCATTCAGAGATGATATGGTTCATCATAGCTTTAGTTTAGTTATACTTATCACTACCGGTCCTGAATTAATGAATACACAAACATTGAATGCTCAATGATATTTATTGATTGTATAGTATTGTATTGATTGATTGAATGCATAAAGATTTTTATTAAATAGAAAATAACAGACATTTAATAGAAAAATATTTATAATTGTGTTGTGTTGTAGCCTATAATTAGTGGATCATGATAAACATGGCAGGTCTTGGGTTTCACAATATCTGTGCCCTATTGTTAGTGATCAAATGACTTCATGACTTTCTACTTGTGTGCACAATGCACCTGAACCTGTTAGATGGGTTGGTTAACCAGGAAGCTGTCTTGTCTATGCACATGGACGCACAGGTAAAAAAAGATACATTTGTATAATAAGATTTATTCCCAAACATGGGAATTCAAAGGTTGGTCAAATAAAAATAGTTTTTTTTAACTGGGTGTCATTACAAATATAATCAAGATTCAATGGTCATAAAAAGAGACAGCATGAAACAAAGTGGCAAGAACCATTGCTCCACACTGAATAGAAGAAAGAAAATTAGAGGAATAATCTCCAAAAATTAGGGTGTCACTGCTCCGTTAAGATATATACGGGGATACTTTTATAATCTAGGTAAACCCATCCGGAGAAACTGCTGAGTATATATTAGTGTATTATTTTATTGCTTTAATGGAGATGTTAGTAGCAGAGCTAATGTCAGAAGCTATTCCCCAGTGGGCTCCAATGGAAGTGATGCCAGAGCCGTCAAAACGTCCGCTCAAAGACACCAGCTCAGTGCCATTGTATTTTGGATAAAAGTTAAAAGATGTATAGATGGGCTGCCCACTCATCAGAAAACGCCCCTTACTGGTCACAAAGAACACCTGTGAAAACAAAAGGATAGCACACCGTGAGGGATTGACTTGCCCTTTAATGGTAGAATATCCATATTTATCGACAGGTCAATAGATTTATCTTGGCCTACTGCTCATTTAGACTGAAATGTGTAGCCCTTATTTACTGTACCAACAAAAAATGTGCAGAGATTTCTACATTTGACATTACATAACACAATTCATTGTTCTCTTAGACAATTTAGTGAGATTTATTATAATATTCTAATTATAAAAAACTAATATAATGTAAATGTCTAAATATATTCAGTGTCAGTAATAACACAAAATACATTTTTTATAATAGTATAAAACTATCAGATCAAAAAATATACACTATATGTGTACATGTACATACAGTACCTGGTAAAGGTAGTTGCCAGAATAGAACTTTCCAGACACCTGTACGATGGTCTCTCCATTGTATAGCTGCAATTCCTGCTCTGTGTCACCTTTCCTACCGATCAAGTCACTCCAGGTGTCGCCATAACGGAGCTGGAAGCTTTGTGCAAAAGAGAGTTACAGTAGCTTTATATATGATGTATACTGCATACTGTCAGTGACATCACTGGGGTTACATTCCTTGGTATACAAAACAACACTGGGATAGTACAAACCACTTTTGAAGAAAAAAAAACTACTTGAAAGGTCGTAACTGTCTTTTCTATTGCTGCCAAGGAATTTAGCCTGGACCCAGGTCCTCAACCAATGTTATTTCATGGGCAGGCCTTGATTGGCTTGAAGTGTGATGTTAACATTTATATGTATAATCTAAATTCATTGTGTGCTTAATTTATGATATTTTTTTTGTTAATTATAAAACATTATTCAAACATTGCACAGTATGTGCATAATGTCTTCTTTCCACTTCCAATTATTTTTCATAGTATGTAGGTTACTTTGTTCATGCATTATTGTCAGGCGACTGATGTCATTTTTCTATACTGTATGTTTAATGGTGTTTTAGTGCTGATAATAATATTAGATATACATTTTTTAGACTAATGTTTTACCCAGGAATATAGCTGTTACTAAACTCCCAGACCCTGATACCAGTGATAGGTCCTTCACCCTTGGTTGCGTAGTTGGTGCCACTGCCCAGACCAACAGCCGGAGAGTAGCTGTATGTCTGGGTCAGTGCTAAACATGACAGTGAAACAGAAGAGCAAAGACAAAAAGAGACAAGTACACGTAATTAAATATGCAAATAAATAGATTGAAGTGAACAGAACTAAATTGACAAACACAGCAGTGTATGTCACACATGGCTATATTTAATTGAAATTGAATTGGGGATTTAATTAGTATACAGTAACAAAAAGACGTGCAAACACAAGACTTGTGTTTTGTTAAACTCACGCAGGGCCCATGATGAGGCAAGCAGCAGAGTTGCACAAAAGAGAGAAAACATTCTGATGGAAGTAGTCTGGAAAAATCTGCAAAAGGTAAAATACATTAATAATCAAAATACTATTTTTAGGATAGTATATTATTCTGGATTTATCTATTTCAAAGTTAAGCTTTATATAATGGCAATGTCCATTCCTTTCCCTTGCCACTGGGCTTCGGTATAATGACGCTGCTGAGAGCAGTACTGTATGTCCCAGAAGAACAGTAGTGTCAGCAAATTATTTCGTGTTATCGTGCTGTTGGTTTTGTTGTGGCTTGGAAAGACCACTTCCAACACTAATATCAATTAAAAGTTATAATCTTAACAATATGCAGCTTTAATGAGCATAGTCATGTTAGAAAAGCATAGTCGCATGCCATACCTTTATGGTGCCTGTCTTCTCTGCAAATAGGTAGCATCCCTACATCTCTATGTTTCCTATATATATATACTGTTGGCTTAAGCAAAATATGCGGAACACAGGTACCCCGTATATTGGTGTTCCATTTCTCTTCCTTATTAAATTCCTCTTGTAGAATAGAATTACACTTTATTAATCTCTGAAGGGAAATGTAGGTGTTACAGTCAGTTGACACACAGTGCAAACATACATACAGTGCAAACAAAAAACCAAATAGTATAAAATGAGCAGCGAAATGGCAGTGGAAATATGTATACTGTATATATAGTCAACACACAACACAGGGAGTATGGTTTGGTCCTTTATTTAGAGGCAGGAAACAACAAAAAGGCACCAAGAAGCAAAGAACACTAGTAACCCTGGTTAAGAGTCCAGGGAGAAACTAAGGAAAAACAGTCTACACTGGAAAAAAAACAACTGTATAAAAACGGTAATATTCCGGCAGCTGGGGTGCCGTAAAAATACTGTGAAATAACGGTAAATAACTATCTCATACAAAAACAGTAATTTTCCATAATACAAATACAGTTTGTAGCTTTAATTTTACATGAAATCTTATGTAATTCTTCGGATTTTA
>JAOEHI010050992.1:0-19667 GCA_025447815.1 Percopsis transmontana | reverse complement strand
GAGAGAGAGAGAGAGAGAGAGAGAGAGAGAGAGAGAGAGAGAGAGAGAGAGAGAGAGAGAGAGAGAGAGAGAATGAGTCAACATGCTACGATGATGTTTGAATGCTTTGAGCTACACTAAATACATTTAAAGTTTACAGTCTACTTTCCAGGCAAATTTTCAGTTGTGTCATTTTGTCTTTAGTTCTGCCAAGCCTCTCTGGGAGACCAACCACTGCTGTTTGACTACTGGTGTATTTATTCTGGGAATTTCGCACCTAGACTGAATCATTATTGTATTACCCAAATAGCAGCAAAATGGAAATGTATTTGTGTGAGTGTCGGATTATTAATTATAGTAACTTTATAAATATAAAAACTATTTATAACTAATTTGAATTTATAATGTATGTATTTCAAGTACAGAACCATTGTACCAATTAAGATTATTCCAATTAATAAATATAAACGTTAACAATATAAATGCAAATTAATACTATTTTGATAATCCCAAATGCACTGAAAGTATACTTAACCTAAGTATAGTGAAAGTATACCGAAAAGACATTTATCAAATATACAGTAGTAAGTTATTTTTTTGTTTTGAGTGCTGAAATAAAATATCCTCATCCTCAAGTGTGAAAAAACCCCCGTTTAAACGTTTAAAAAAAGATCTCACCAAGAGTTTGTACTCTCCGCCTGACGGTCAAACTGACTTGACCGTTCCGAGCGGCTGCGTGCATCAGGTCTATCACATATCTGTGTGGTTTCCCAGCAACCACCATTTTATCCACCGAAATGAGCTCGTCACCCGGTCGAAGCCTCCCATCGCGCTCGGCAGGGGTGTTTTCTATTATGGCGCCGATAACAATCTGTTTAAAAACAATCAATATTAGCAGCATAGATGAAGGGGAAGAGAATAGAACACCACAATGGAACACAACAGACATCGTGGAACCCCAGAATCACTGCCTTATCACGGCTGTCAGGTAGTTTCGTGTTTTGGTGACATTTCATTTATCTCCAGCCACTCAATGCTAGCATTTAGCTAGCATGTCATAGATGGCGGTCCACTTAAGAACGTGACACACATAAGGAGGGTGCAAGGCTGATGAATAACTTAAATGTCTGTGCATGGGGATAGATCGCAGGGGAGACATGAGAGATGGGACATGAGAGATTAGATTAGCGTGTGTGTGTGTGTGTGTGTGTGTGTGTGTGTGTGTGTGTGTGTGTGTGTGTGTGTGTGTGTGTGAGGTTAGATGTGTGTGGTCCAGCCCGTCCCATACGAGCCTTGTCACGGGCGTCCGGACTCACAGCCTGCACGGCCTCGTCTCCGCCCAGGATGCGGAAGCCAAATCCAGTCTTCTCCCTCAGCAGATGCACCTCAATCTCCTGGTACTCCAGACCTGACCGGAAAAGGAAGGCTTTTATTTGCATTATTATTTTCATTTAGATATTTTCTATTTTCTGGTGATTAAAACCTGGTGAGGATTAAAATGATATAATAAATCACAAATCACAATGCATTTAGACAGAATGGGGCATAGCTTTTGCTGAAAGTAATTCCTCTCAGATGAGGGATTTTAATGGTGATTAGAGGCAAAACCCAAATCCTGCTCTGATATATGCTACAAATGGAGATACCCTGCCAAAAGAGAAGGGGTTAGAAATATGGTGTTTTGCCTATAAATGGCAGGATAGTCTAGTGGGGGGGCAGGATAGTATAGTGGTCTAGGCGTTGGACTCCCAGCCAGAAGATTGTGGGTTTGAGCCCCAGAGCTGGCCTACCTGTAAGCATCTTTGAGCAAGATGCCTAACCTGCTCCATGTAATAGCACCATGTAATTGTAAGTCGCCTTGGATAAAAGCATCTGCTAAATGACCTCATTGTAAGTGATTTCATACGATACTGTACATACTGTTATGAGTTATTGAAAAAGCCCTTTCTGCCTTCCTGAGCACTTTTATACCTAATGGACTTCATAAAAAGTGTTACCGACACAGCTATAGACCTTGTACGCTATGCCCATAACACTCCGCGGGACGGAAAAGGATGAAGGTCTACTTACGGCGGCTCTCATAGATGGCCCTGGACTTCTCATAAAGGTCATAGGGGTCGGGCTTGTTGAGGTCGAAGCCCTCGGTAGAGTCTGGAACAGATGTGCGGTGCTGTGGCTGGTTTGGAAAGGGCGTACCAGGGGGCAGGATAGAGGCAGATAAGCTAGCCTGGGGGCTGCCATGAGGATCCCATTGGTCAGGCAGCTGAAAGAACAGGCAAAGAAAAGTGGTTCGGTTATGCTTCGTTCCACACAGCAATAATTCTGTTATATTTTGAGTGATTCAAAGAAAGTACAGTAAAAGTGGTTACATTATTTGCCAAAGGCAAACATGCTAATGATTTTACATGAATATTTATCATTGACAACTATGTCCCTAAAAAGGCATTAATTCCAAATGAGTCGTAGTATTCTGTCTACACTCACAAAGCTTTGTCAATATTTGACAACAGTAGGACGGTACAGATGTAAAACTGGCATGTTGTGTCCCAGCTGTGATAAAAGTAATACGGAATTCTTGACAGACTGCCTCATTTCACAATAAAGCAATGAAAAATAAGTCAGGCCTGGTGACAAATGGTGGTTTTAAACACTACCATGATACTTTTCTGCTTCAACAAACAAATACCGCAAACACAGGCAGCAGCAAATTACCTGTTTGGATGTCTTCCATGGAGAAATGTGGCCTGGAGAAAAGGAAAACAAAACAATTAGTTCGCTTAAAGAAGCTGTCTGATCCGACAACACAACAGTTATGAAACAACACAACACTATAGTTACAATACACCTTGTGAAATTCACATGACCCTTAAAATAAATCCAGTTTCAGAGCTATGGGGAATAAATTATCACACTTTCCAGAACCGGCATCTGAAGCAGAAAACACAAGGGTCAAACAGTCCTTGAACACTGATTTAATATTCCTCTGTTGTGTAGTGTGACTCTCCCTGAAAGACTTTAGCTATTGCGTTTATTTTCAGCATAATTACATCATTAGCTGTGGGCAGACAGCCCCCCCCCCCCCACCCCCCCCCACATTCGCACCATCATCACCATTTTCTATATTTTTATTATTTGTAATATTTTCCCCATGAACCTAGTTTATTAGCTGGTACATTGCAGCGTGAAGGAAGCAATGCGTAACCTCGCTGTGTCAAGCACAGGCCCCCTGTGATGCTACTAAATCAAAGTCATACTGATATACTGCCGAGACCTAAATACATATATTTACACATAGGGAAGGAGGCCTAACGCACAGATTATTTCATTTAACATTAGCATTAACACTTCATCAAGATTATTTTTTACATACATGCACACAGTAATGAATCTATTGGCAGACACAGCTCCTTCCTCCTGGCTCTCAACGTTGTGGTTCTAAAGTGGTTGATAGCTCTGGCTTTTAGTAGCATCAAATAACAGCATAAAATACATATATACGGTACATAAAGTACATACATATACAGTATATATAAATCATAATGCAGCTAATTAGGCCAAATATAAAGGAAATTCTGATGACACATCCATGTGTTGAGTGTTTCAATGTTTCGTCCAATTAAACGAGATCTGTAATATGATCTATAAATCACTAGATCTTTAAAACACTAGTGGCCAAAGTAGAAACAAGTCTGACCCCCGTAACGTTCTGTTTCAAGAGGAAAGATGTGATCTCCAGTTTAAATGTACAATCCTCGATTGTGTAATTACAATTAGGTCATTTAGCAGATGCTTTTACCCAAAGGGACTTACAATTACATGGTGCTATTACAATTACATGGTGCCATTACATGGAGCAGGTAGGGGTTAGGCCAACTCCCAGACCACTAGGCTATCCTGCCCCCCTATAGCAGGGTAGCACTACCAAAACCACAATTTCACAAGATTTCACTGTTTATGGCAAACACGTTGTAGGAGGAGGGATAGAGAGTGGTGTGAGGCTATGAGCTCTGTAGGGGGAGGAGTAGAGAGAGAACCACTCACCACTCAGGTGGGGGAGGGGCACGTGCTCATTGCTGTTTTGGGTTTCAAAGAAAAATAGCAATGTTTTTTTAATCACCACTCTCTATCTGAGAAATGTGAGAAAACTCTCACCAGATGCTTTTTAATAACAGAAAAAGCAAGTGTTTTTAGCCAAAGATTGACAATTTCTTCAATTCTTATTAATTCTGTTCTTCTACTTTCTGACAATCATTCTTCCTCCACTCATCCCTCATCCAACTGCAACACGCTTGCTATACTTCCCCCCCAGAAAAACAGACATAAAGAGGTTTTCTAGCCAGGTTTTATACCTGTAGCTAATACCCATGGACACTGTTAGCTTTCTGTTAGAAGGCTAGCGTGAACACACAACACCGGGGTGTGTAGAATCCTACACACACATGCTGACTTCTCTCCATGGTGCTGAAAGCCTTAAATTCACTTCCCCAGTATGCAGAAGCTCCATATTCCGTAGGGAACGTGGTGCTAGCTCCGGGGTGGGGAGCCCATAAGGAATTTTCATAACTCATTATGAGCAAACTTTTCGTTAATGACCCGCTGAAGTAAATGAAGCTACAATGCAATTGCCCACTCGTCTTAAGGAGAAGCGCCATTCCTTACGGACGAGTTTAAGCTTCATTTAAATGCTAATATAATTCTTAGGCAATATGTTCCGGATGTGTGGAGCGCTCCTACGCATGCTGATGAATTCCAAATCAATGGCAGCTAGTGAGCGGTTCACACTGTGTCTCTCACGAGTCAGCGGTCAGGAAAGTCTCGCAGACTATCCTGCTGGGTTCTGGATGGCCCGCAGATCAACCCCCGATTGGCTCCTGGAGCCCGACAACCCTTTCTTCCCAAATGTTATCTGCATGCTCATTGGTGGCCAAATCTGTCTGTAGTCAGCAGCGGTTGGCTGGGCTTCAAATGGACTGTTGGGGGACGGAGCTGTGAACACGACCAGAGCTCAGTGGAACTCTGGCAGAGCGCCTGAGCTAGAGGCCCACAAGACAAAGAGACACACACACACACAGAGCAGTCTAGCACCTTTTTGCTGTCTGACAAAGCAGAAATGCAAGTCCATACACAAACACACACACACACACACATTTTAAAATCACACGATTCAAAAATCCAATCAAATATTGAGTTTGGGAAACATGACATAATTTACCGGACATTTCCATGTATGGCTGTACACCAAGTCATTTTGTCCATATCTTATTTTGTCTTTTACTCTAGACAAAGTGTGTGTTTGAGAAAGAAAGAGAGGGACAGAGAATGCGAGCCATATTGGAGTGTCAAGCAGATAGCCCCTTTGGGGCTACTGAAAGGGGAACAGTAGTGAGGCAATAAGTGTAGATGACAGCTATTTTTGAGGGCAGCCAATTTGTCGTGTCATCGAGAGAACTGAGTAAGCAGCCCGTTGCGACCGTTTATATGTGGGTGTACTTAAAAGCTTTGCGTGCAGTGGCATTTGTTCACTGAATTTCTGTCTCATTTTAGACCAGAACTTTGGCTGGTAGATCTGAGAGGGTGCCCTTCTACAGGCTTGCCACAAGGTGGCATGCATAAGCCCCAGACTGTGAAGGGTTAGACTGCTTAATAACCAAATCAAAACTGCACAGTGCGCAGACATGCACAAACATACACAGGGGTTGACATTAATGTTTTGAGATATTTGCGGGCCTAAAGAGTATTTAATGCACCTCACTTGAATTGAATTCAGTTAATGTAATACAATACATAATCAATTTACCTAAACCAGGCAACATTTATCCTAAATATAGCCGAACATCTTTTAAAGAAAGATAACAGGGCTACAGATTTGAAAGAATACTGAGAATACTCACTAGCAGCCACAGTTTGCTGCAAGCGCATTAAGATTCATGTCGCATTTCAGTTCATTAAAACTTGAGATGTAATCGATTACCATCATCTCAGAATAAATAGGTTTCATGAAAAAAGAACAATGCATGAGAGGTGATATGAGAAGTGCATGAGAGGTGATATGATAACCTCTTGTTTCTCAGATGATAACATTTTCATAATGTTGTCATCACAGAAACAAAGAGGTCAGATTAAATATTCAATCTTTTCCACTACTTGAGATATTGGATGCCAGGTCAACTAATAAAACAGTGAAATCTTAAAAGGGTGCTCATTTCTTTATCCAGCTACATGTTTAATTGCTTATGTGTTCAATAGTTCCACTTGAAAGGGTTGTGTGTGTGTGTGTGTGTAGGATGAGCACGATTTCTCAGAAAAAGACCCAGCCCAAGGCCCCAGGATATTATCAAGGCAGATTTTGACCTAGTGACCGGAACACCTTTTAGAGGATAGTTGAAAGATCAAACGTCAAACAAATAAAGCTTTCTTATGAAATATCATTTCAAGGGTAGTTGGTCGATGTTGCGGAAAATTGGGTGGACAGGCAGAACGTCCACTTAGTGTCGTCCTAGTGATCCAAATCTGCCTTTTAAAACCTCCACATTATTTAATTCTTGGATGGTCTCAATTTTTATACATTCATGCAGAAGAAGACATTGTCATTGACATCGTTTCATTCCTTAACGTCAAGAGGTTCAGAAAGGAAACTAAATAGGAATAAACATCAGACAAGCTGTGTGTAAAATGTATAGACCAAATGTCAGGAGCATTGGTAAACAATGCTGACTTTTGGATGTCAAATAGATTTAGAGAGAAAATATTGTGCTAATGTTGACACAAACGAGACAGCAAAATCTGCTAAATTAGGACAGTAAAACATGCAAAAGTAGTTTGTCCCCCCAGACATACAGTATGTCGACCATCATACAGGCTGGTGGGTCAAAACCACATTATATCAAGGAATATAATCCTAATACTAACATCAAGTATGTCCATAAACTAACAATATCTGCATCCCAACTTATATCCTTGAGAAGGCATTTCAAAGTATCTTAAAAACCGTAATGACAAAACAACAGGTTTCAACAGGAGAACTGCTAGGACAGGCACATCTGCAAAAAACAGCAAAAATAAATTAAAAATAAATAAATAAAAAACACACCCACTCTCTAACCTCTGCCTCCATATTGCTAGCTAGCTTGCTGGATTTGCTGCATGCCAACGTAGATATCCCCAAAAACTAATACTAATCTGATCATTTACAAATAACAATGTGGATAATCATTCCAAAAGATCCAGAGACCAGCCATGCTATAGCATACTTCTGTGCACCCAATCTCGGGACCAGCTGGTGTCATAACCCAACAAGGTGCATGGACCCTGACACTCTTCTATCATCAGACATTAGGGGGCCTCAGACTCAGGTGTGTTAGGCAGGTAACAGGAGGCAGAACTACAGTGTGGTTATACATACATGTAGCTTTGTTAGAAAGTGTGTGTTTGTTAGCAGATTATCACGTTTCATTAACCTTCCAAAAAGTAGTTTTCTACCAAGATGCACTTTCTTCTACTTTAAGGTGTCCCTTAACTTGAATTTATTCTTTCTGAGGTCTATAGTGGTCTGACGCAAGTGGTTCTTCACAGTAGTGGTGATCCTCATCCGGTCTCTGGGGCTTCTGGTCAGTCTCCATGTCACGCTGCTTGAGCAGAAGGTCCAGGGAGTTGTCAGACTCTCAATCTTCTCCCTGGCTTTCCTCTTTGATGGAGGGTTTTAAGCTTCATGTTCTGCTGGTGGCCGTCTTCAACCTCTCTGATTTAGCAGTTTAGCCGCCCGCTAATTGTGCTCTTAGACCTCCTTGTGAAGACTCCTGTTCTCTGTCTGGAGGTGAGTCAGCTGCTCGCTGAGGTTCTTCCCCTCAAACTCTAGACGAGACATTCTTTTTTGGTTTCCTTCCCCTGTTTGAAAATGTGCTCCCCAAGATCCCAGTCAAGTTTTCCTCTTGTAAAGATGATGCCAAGCAGTGAGGGTTGGGGAGAACTGCGTAGGAGCTTTACTTGGCTACATTCTATATTGAATGGGAGGCAATTCATTCATTAATGCTATTTCCTGCTATTATTACTTTTGTTATAAATTGTTATTTTATTTGTGGTGTGAGGTAATACATGACAGACTGATTTTTTACAACTGAGCAAGTATGCAAGTAGGAACAGTATTGACCAATGAGACTGGGATCTGAGGGTAGTGGTAGCCTTTTTTGTAGTTCCAACTTAAAAGACACAATGAAGAGTTTTCTGGTATTTACCATGTCCGTGAAACAGAAAAAATATTGTTATATTACCTTATCACTATACATCTTGCAAAACAGCTGATGTTCTGCATGAACTGCAGCTACGTAGCTCATGGTTTCTTTTCAATACAAACACAAACATCACCTGAGAGAGGAGTTACTGTAGCTCTTTGCAATGAGGCAACAGGGCTCAGGGGAAATGCAGCTTTTACTTTGGGAAACACTTGCTTCTCGTAATGCCTTTACTGTTCGCCGTCAGAGAGTGAGATAAATGGAGACAACGGATCAAAATTATCCATAGCAACATGCTCCATTTATGTGTTGGCCTACCACTACAGTACCATACTAAAAAATGTAAAAAAAATTCTGATTGTAGCATTAATATTTAGGCAATACAAGTATATTTTAGTAAACATTTAAAATAATTGGTTATTGGAGTTATTTTGAAACTGTACATTGACTAGGTTTGCAGCATTATGTTATTGGAATTAAAATTTTATAATTGAATTTACCTTCCAAACTTTTCATTCTCACCTACTGCACGTGTGATATCTTTAGCCATAGTCCCCAATAGCATCACTAATAACAAGGCCCACTAGCCATCTAGTAAAAAAGGCTACAAATTTCACAGGACAAACCACTAAATTAACCAGGACAATATGCAACCCCCCAAAAATGAATGAAACACAGACGAAATGAAGAAGCAGTTCTAACCTGTCCCTGCTCTCTGTATAAGGAGCGTAGCCTCTGCCCCAATAGGGCATTCTTTGAGCAGCTCCACCACACGGCCGTGTCCGGCGCCCGCCACCGCCTGCTGGTTGACCTCCAGGATCAGGTCGCCCTCTATCAGCCCTGCCGCCACCTGGGAGCCGGGCTCCAACACCTGAACACACACGACACAACAGGTGGGTCGCACTGTGCCTTTCGCTACGTTCACATCGCACGAGTCAGTTCTCAACAGTGGAAGAGATGTTGTTCTCCTATGAGTGTCGATGCCCACAACAACTGTGCCATGTGAAAGTACCGTAAAGTGTAATTACACTCTGGATCATGTTTTTAAGATTTAAATGTGTTATTATTATTTCATTACATTATTTCTGAAACAATATCATACGGCAGAAAAAGGTACAAAAAAGCATATTTGTACCGCCATCTACTGCAGCTCTGGCCCTGCCTTTTTTGTGATGTCAGACTACCAACTCTGAGGTATCATGAATGGATAGAAAGTTGAGCTGAGGAGAAATGCCCCTCTTGTCTGCCTCCCTCTCTCCCCTGTGTGAGAGGGGGAGGGGCGCTGGCAGATGGGACGGATTAGGCTTGTCTTAGCTCCTCTCTGCTCTCCTGTGATTTGTTATGGTTTTAATTCCTTCTGGTGGAACGTAAGGTATAGTTACACTTTATGAAAAGGGGTAACTTAAAAGGCCTATTTTGGGAACCACTGGCCATACGGCTCTCAAACTTTGGTAACTTTGGTAAACTTCTTTGTTTCCATGATAGTACACGTGTTAGAATAGATAGGGTTTATATTATCGTGCTTAGACAACAATAAAATAACCAATTTATTCCCATTTTCTATGGGTCAAATCATGTTTGTTATGCGTTTGAATAAATTCGGTTTAAATATGATGGGGGTTTAAAGCCTTTAAGTACATTTATCTGTGTGGGCTAATGTTCATACTCTGACATAACTAATCCCATTTCTATTGAGTGAAAATTACTATAAGGTTATTATCTACCCTATAAAGCCTAAAGGCCATACAGAGAACCCATTAGACATCACCTGCTTAACCCGTTGTCCAGTGGGGCTGTCGGCAATAGTGAACCCAAAACCCTCTGTCCCTTTCACCATGGTAACCGTCAACAGCTCTGCCCCCTGTCCGGCTGCTCCAGTGGCCCCCGCAGTCCCCGAGGAGGCCATGGAGACATTGTCATCGTGAGGTGTGAGTGCCGGCCCCGAGCCGGGCGTGGTCGGCGGCAGGGACGAGCCGTCCAGGTGTGTGTCGCCTGGGTGGGGGGCTCCGGGCTGGGCTAGAGCCTGGGGCGGCAGCTGGGAGCTCAGGGACAGATACTCGAGGTAGGGGTCGTAACTACCGCGGCCGTTCACCACCAGAGGGCGGTGTTCAAGGCCAATGGGGGTCAGGGATGTGCTGGCAGCGCCGCTGGGGTCCTCGGGGTCAAAGGGCAGAGGGTAGCCTCGGCAGAGCACCAGAGTGACGCTCTGACCGATTGGTACCGACTGGAAAAGTTTGACCACGTCGGCATGAGTGGTGCCGAGCACGCAGATGTCGTTGATGTAGACGATGACGTCGCCTGGCAAGGACAAAAAAGACAGGAAGTTAGCAAGGACGGAACAAAAGACACAGAGGACATACAATAACAGTGACAATGCTGGTGTCTGTGTTATGCAAGAGCTGAGGGATTCACACCTTCATATGAATAAATATTAGTTTTGCTGCCACTTATCACCGATTAATGTAATACAATTACAATGAGGTCATTTAGCTTTTATCCAAAGCGGCTTACAATTACAATTACTTGTAGTAGATAGGGGGTTAGGGGTTAGGCATCTTGCTCAAGGATGCTTACAGGTAGGCTAACACTGAGGCTCCATCTCATGACCTTCTGGCTGGGAGTCCAACACCCAGACCACTAAGACAATAAGGATTCAGCCCACTGCCCATTCATGAAGGCATATATATTTTCAGTTTGTTTTAACAATCTGGGTGCAACATTCCCTGGAACATTACAACAGTGGTGATTGAACAGATGGTAACGCATTCAGCACTGCAGTGGTAGGTATCACTAAACAGTATAAAAAACACAGAGTATGAGCACCCCCATTGGCCTACATGCTGTCCATACGCCGTTTGGTTTCAAAAGTGGTCACCTACCACTTAAATACCGTAGATGTCTCACATAAACCTGATAGTTCTAGATTGTAAGAGCTCGTGGGTACAGCCACGTGCACAGTTGTATTTCAACCATAAACAGTAAAGCTAGGGCAGACATTTGTGGTTCTGGGGCCTGTACCTTTAAAGTACAACCAGACTAAGAATTACAAGAACAAAACTAGCCCTTCTACAGACCATTGAGATTTCTGTTTTTCTGAGAACAAACTTTCTCAGATTTTGTCAAATCTTAGGGGCACCGGATCATGACGGAACGACAGATGAAATGTGATGTTCCTCTGAAATGTCACGGCGGGATAACACATCACCAGCCCTGCGGGCCCTCTACAAATAAAGGTATGCGAGAGACAGAGGTAAGAGGCGAGAAAGATACCCAGTGAAAGGTATGAGCGAGACAAAATGAGACAGAAATGAAAGAGCAAGAATGAAAGTGAGAGAGGGCGAGCAAGACCTAGAGCACAGGTAGAGATATGGGAGTGTGTGGGGGCAGAGTTCATGTTCATGTCACGTTTGATTGTCAAAACCATGTTAAGTTTATTGAATAGCCTACTACCTTACTTCTGTGTATGTTGCTACCGCGTTATAAGTGGGTTAATACGCATTTAGCAGTATATTTAATGTCTGCTGATAATATGGACACGTGGTTAGTGTTGGCCTGTTCTGTTTATCATGTTTATGTGGAGACGTTTGGCATACAACCATCCTAATTCTGATTTCTGATTCTGATTCTTTAGTTAAAGTCACAGCCCCATGACAAATGCAGCTGCCACAAATCCTCTATTTCACACTATACTGCCGGCATTTTCTGTCTCTCTCACACACACACACGCGAGTCGACACACACTTGTACACAGACACAAGTACACACACAAACATAGGCATGCAAACATTCATGCGTGCTCATACACACGCACACATGTACACAATCCCTAAGAGCAACGCTGCACGGCCCAAACAGGCCAGATAATCTCAAGGAAAGAGGCTGCATGTGACTGTGTTCTGTGCATGTACAATACCGCCCATGTGTTTGTGTGTGTGCGTTCATGTGTGAGGGGCTCTGGCAATGTCACAGGAAGCAGGAGCGAGCGAGCGAGTGAGTCAGTGAGCGACAGAGAAATTAGGACAGAGAGAAAGAGAAAAAGAAAAGGGATAGACGGATGAAGAGAAGAGAAAAATGTAGAATCAGAGAGGTGAAAAGACGAGAGAAAATACACAGAGCGGTGGATGGTGAAATAAAAAAAAAAAAGGACGATAAGCAGAGAGAGCAACAAAAAAGTGAAGACGAAATGAGCAGTTTAGGTACCCGCCGTGCCAAGCGTGAGACCGACAGGCTGGCACAGAGCCGAGAACTGATAAGCCTAAGACAGCACACAGTTTGCTCTAATAATAATAATCACACAGTACCTAGAACCTACAGCTACAATATAGACTATCACACATATACTATGATATTTTAAGATGCAACAATAATACACCAATCAGCAATAAGATTATGACCACCTGCCTAATATTGTGTAGGTCCCCCTTTTGCCACCAAAACAGCCCTGACCCATCGAGGTTATGGACTCCACTAGACCTCTGAAGGCGTTCTGTGGTATCTGTTACCAAGACGTTAGCAGCAGGTCCTTTATGTCCTGTAAGTTGTGAGGTGGGGCCTCCATGTATCGGACTTGTTTGTTGCCAAGAACTTGAACCTATTGTTGTGTTCCTTAAACCATTCCTGAACCATTTTTGCTTTGTGGCAGGGTGCGTTATCCTGCTGAAAGAGGATCACCAGCAATCAATAAAGAGTTTTGTATCTTTTAGTATGAACATAGTACTGGGACCAAGCCATGCTTCCAAAGAACATATGAAATATGAATTAGCGTTATCAGAAAAAAGATAAAGCTGTGGCATTGGTTCAAAAGCATCCAATTGGAATCTTTTTAATTGAATTGAATGTCTGATTCACTGGCTGACTGAAGTCATACAATAATGATTCTTGGAACAACGGGAGCTCCTCCGCCCCCCCCGCTCTAGCTCGCCGGTGTAATGAACCACCGGCCGGCGGCCGGCCACTCATTCAACGCACCTCCACTTATGCACACCTGTCCCACATCTCCTCATCACCGCACTCTCCCAGCCTGTAAAGCCTTAGAGTGGGCGATGAGGAGTTGTCGGTGATTGTTTGTTTTCACTGGACACACTGCTGTTAGTTGGAATATTGTTAGGGTTAACCACAGCTGTTAGGTTTCAAAATGATCACTATTTACCTTTACTGTAGTTGGCATCAATATGGAAAGTTCTACATTGTAGGTTTAAGCCTTGCTTTTTACAGAATTGTCGAGATGCAAGTTTGTATGCAGCTACATGTTTGCACATCATTTAATGTCTCAGTAGTTGATTACCTGTGTCCATCTTTCCATCCTGTGCAGCCGGTCCCTCTGGAATGACACTCTTGACTTGCAGAAATTCATCCGGCTCGTCTCCACCTATAATTGTAAAGCCGAATCCCATGTTGCTTTTCTGCAGGGCCGTTGAGAGGAAGCTGCCCTTCAGTTGGGTGGGGTCCCGGGTGAACAGAGGCTTCTCTGGAGGGAGGAGCGGCAAAGGAATAATTGTCAGAAGACACAGAAGACAATGTTCCCTACAATCTTTTGGGTGGCACAGTGTGTCACAACTGGGGGTGTTATCTACAGGGTGGGAAGAAATACTGTATGAAGGTTTTTACAGCAGGCTTGTATTTTTTTTTTTTTTACTTGAATAGACAATTTGTCCTCAATATAAAAGGTTGTCACCTGCTTTCACTGATCTATTATGCAATGAACTAGCATGTTGACACATCCAAGTAGGTGTGTACATGTTTGATCATGTCTTAAAGGGGTAGTGTATAGACATTTTATTATATCTTAGTGTTTCATGTCTAATTGCTACGAACTCCCTCGATTGAGAAGTATTACTTTTAGTAATCACTATCGCAGATGCACTCCACTGGATATAGCTCACATACTGTACACACACTGCCTATAAAATGTGTACTGTATGCGTTACAGGGACCTGTGTTTTCTCTACTTTGTGACCTCTGGCAAATAGGGCTGTACAAAAAAAAAATCAATAGTAGTATCAATAATAGTATCGCGATAGTTTTTTCCATAATACTGTATCGATTTTATAGCCCCACGTATAGATACATTAAAAAAAACTTTTTCTTTTTTTAAATTAAGCAAATTTTGAATTAAATAGTTTTCACTCAATCTGTCCGCTGAATTATCAATATAATGTGATGTAAATATTAGACTACCCAGGTGGCACACAGTAAGTTGTATTTTGAGATCCATTTTATTGCAATGTATCGCAATATGTAGCGTATTGCATTGTATCGTGATACGTATTGTATTTTGACCCATGTATCGTGATACATATTGTATCGTGAGGTCCTTGCCAATACACAGCCCTACTGGCCAATAAATACACACCACGCCCTATGAATTTAAACAACGTGCCTGTAATTCATGCGTAATGTACCTCTGTAGATGGTAGGCAAGGGAAGAGAAGAGAGGCCCTGGCTTTGTATCTGCTGCTGCTGCTCCAAGCGTCTCTTGGCCTCCAGAACCGGGTTCTCAAACTGGGTCCTTCGGTTGATGTGGCTGGAGAAAGACAACACGTAAATGGAACTAATCTGGCTTAAAAAAAGGCTTAAATCTTTCAATAATCAGCACTTCAATTGGACAGATACGTGAAAAAAGTTTAACTTAAAAATTTATTTATTTTTAAATAGAAAGGGCAAAGAAAGCAATTTGTCACAAGCGTTCTTTCGATAATGTGCTCACCAGCGGGGTTATCTCAAACAAGTGGAGACAAATGGAAAAGGAAAGGGGGAATTCACCCGGTGTAAATTACAGATATGCCTATCCCACTTGCGTGTTGTTTGCCCAGCTCAAAGGGGGGAGACTTACTCTACATAGTAGCTGCCGTAGATGGGATCGTCGATCTTCTCCCAGCCATAGGGTAGCTCTGCAGAGAAAGACAGGACAGAGGGGGGACGGGGGCAAAGTCAGTTCATGTTGAAAAGATAGGAGAGATTACAAGAACTAAACTGAACCTTTGAGGGGAGACGCCATGTATCTGCAGTGTCCCACCGCCCTGCTAGACACCGCTTGCACAGTGATCTTTTAGCATACAGACAGACACCACTTCGATCCACTTTTATGGAGTCGCGAACTGCAACAAGACTTCAATACACAGCAGGGCGGTTGGAACAGAACATTTAAAATGGGACTAATGCGTGTCATCTAAGGACCGCAGGCTCACTCTTTCTTATTCGTTCACTTTATTGCCCCCCGCTCTCTCAAGGACAAATACTTATTCTGCACCACGTACTACTGCTGATATTCGTCTAGCTCTTTCACACCCACTTGCCTAAGTCTTGGATGGCTGCCATGGCTGTTGTGTTAAATGTCTCCTCTGGTCGCCTCCCTTTTGTTGAATTATCTCCCCTCTCTCCTTAGGAAGAAGGAGGAATTGGATCAGGTAGGGGTGGGCGATACGACGATATTATATCATCACCGATAAATAATGATTCATTTTCACGGTAATATTGGTTGGTCACAGTATATCAGGATCTTAAAATGTGCAGATATGTTGTTGACGATTTTACAACCATAATTTGGTTTATGTAGATTTCGTCACATTCTCTAGAAAACAAGTACTTTTGTGTACTTTTGTAACTACTTGTGTATAAATCCAAATAACATTTTATGTGTGATAATGTAGTGTACTACTAAGTTGTAAGTGAATCGTGAAAATGTCTAAATAATATTGTGATATATTTTGCCCATATCGCCCATCCCTAGGGTCAAAATAAGGTAAAAAAATTCTGGAGGATTCGATGGTGTTCTTAAATGTCACTTCTACGTTTTCGTTGATATGCGCCCACACACACACACACACACACAGATAATATTGAGCTTCTATCTTCGCCTTCCTGACATTAGTTTTGTTTAACAGCCCCCAGCAATTGCTAAACTAGGGATATTCAATAAGTTCACATTACGGAAATTATACCAGTTTTATAGTGAGAGACATTGTCCTTCCATGAGTTATGGTTAATTGTTTAGAAATAGTATGCCTTTTAAGTGCGTGATGAAAGTGTAACGGTGGCATGTTTGTGGAGCGAGAGTATGCGCGAGCCGGAGGAAAACATGGACAAATGTGGAAGCAAAAAACGGACTGGGCTAGTGCTGCGGAGTGGAGGCTGGATCCGACCAGCCAAGCGCTGCGCTGCCCAGGCAGAGCGGGGCGTTGTCGGCGACCAAGCGCTTGGCCGGGCTTGGCGAATTATTTCTCAATTCTTGTACACCAAAAGCTGACCATTGCCAATTGATTGTACATCTGTTGATTCATCAACAGCTAAGGATTGTACATCCTAATGTTTCACTTTGTTTTGTTAATGCACACCATCAGCATTCGTCAGTAAATTCCTTTTGGTGATTACCCCAATTCCATAATATCCTGATCATACTGGGCTGAGTTCCCCTTTTCTATGACTGATGACGGGGGATGTTTCCTCAGTGTGTATTGTTTCATAGTTATGGTTCACATTTCCACAGACTCTGAACCCACTGGTCACACACTCGGCCCTGTACTTATAAATGCATATTTGGCTCCATTTTTACCTTTTTCCTTTTCTCATATTTAAGACGCATCCTGTCAAAACTTGCTTTCACAACTCCCATCCCATATCGCATCCATGCCCACATCTGTCCTCATGACCGCATCTATGCCATTATAGTAAAAAAAAAAAAAATCGCTTTGATTGGTTACATTTATATAGATATGTGAATGACGAATATGATTGGACAAGACATGGCAGTGGTGCACCCACTTCACTCTGGTAAACTGGCTAAAGCTGCACCTTGAGCACACAAAATTAGAATCCAAAGTCATTTTTGGTTTGATTAGTTGTTGAGAACCAATCAAAAGGCCAGGAACATTGTACCCGTGAGCTGGATCTGGTTCAGCTGCTGCCAATTGAATATTTCTATGCTAAACCATCAAGACAGAAAGAGTATGTCATGACTCACTTTATTAAACTTACTAGCACAAGCACTAAAGACATGCACCACACACATACTATACACACACAAACACACACAGACACGCTCCATCTGTCCAAGCTGTTCACCTCCTACTTAGATAAAACAGTGATTCTGTTTGAATACTGTTGTTCAGATCTTCCTGGAAGATGGTTTGTCCTGACACATTTACCGGTATTCACAGTTGGAGTTAATATTTAAAACGTAATTATTTGTTCATTCACAATATCAAGGCAATCAAGGCCAACTTAAACTGGTACAATGTAATGTTGAATGAGTGACTGGAGTATTACAGGGCCACTTTCATGAAAAAACAACAACTAAGGAAACACACGTTGAGTTATTTCTGCAGTTGTTTTAAGTAATGATTTTAGTCCAAAAATACTTCCAAATCAGCAGTATTTTGCTAAAATAATGCAGTTTTAATGAGCCACATTCATTCGATCCTGAGTGCTGATCTATTAATACAGTAAATGGCAATTAAGAGAGCCCAAGCAAGGCCACAGTAAAAGGGTAGTAAACTGGATCGAAGCTATGGCAATATAACATTAGATAAGTGAGCTAGCTGCTCTTGCTAATGCTAATTTGCGGGCAATGTACTGTGTGTCATCTGCCTTAAATAATTTGCAATTCGAGCAGTACATTATGTTTGTCATGCATTTGTCATGCTTATCTTGATTAGAATTACAAAGCAGGAAGTGAGCATTCATAATGATTTCTATTACTTTCATAATGATAATCCTATAATAAAAGGTATCGTTTCAATAATCATAATGTATCTTAAGTTGTGTTGTGTGACTCATCAGCAGTGTGTATTACCCATAGAGGCATGTTATTATGCTCTTACTTTGAACTACTAACAGAAGTAAAACATCGGTTGGGCAAACAATGGGGAACATGGTGGACAGGGGTTTGCTGCTGTGTGCAGAAGTGATGCTCCACTGGCTCTGCGTAGCTCATTAGCTTGCAGCCAGAGAGCAGAAATCAATAACTTTTCACCTCTGTGCCTACCAACAAGCTCTGACAATATGTCTAAACGATATCGCACAACCCAGACCTTGAGGTACAGCACGCAGTAACACATACACAAGCAATGTACATGCATGCACATTGCTTGTGCGCACCAACACAATAATCCCCTTCTAACACGAAGCCAAAACTGGCAATGTATTAAAACTTGAATGCGTCAGTTACTGGAACAGCTGGAACAGCAGTTAATGGAACAGCTGGAACAGCAGTTACTTGAACATCTGGAACAACAGTTACTGGAATAGGCTGTATTAAACCCTCAAGCAAATCAAGTTTGTCTGGAAATTTTACTCTGAGACAAGGAAAGTTCCATCAAGACAGAATGCTCGGTCATAAAGGTCAATAAAGTCAGCAAAAAACATATTTATATATTTTTATATATAAATATATATATATATATTTTTTTTAAATATATTTTTATTACACCATTCGATTCCCTCCCTCTGACACGCAGATCTCAACTAGAATCTCCAAATGTCTCGCTGACATTAGTGCTTGGATGTCTTCGCATCACCTCAAGCTCAACCTTGAAAAGACAGAGCTACTCTACCTCCCGGCAAAGAATTACCCTCAAGTGGACTTGTCCATTACCCTTGAGAACACCACCGTGTCCTCCTGTCCAACTGCAAAAAGCCTCCGAGTTGTCCTGGACAATCAACTGTCCTGCGCAGCCAACATTGCCGCAAAAAAACCAGAGCATGCAGATTTGCCCTCTACAATATCAGAGTGATAAGACCGTTCCTCACAAATGAAGCGGCACAGCTCCTAGTCCAAGCTGTAGTAATCTCACGTCTAGACTACTGCAACTCTCTACTCACCGGATTACCGGTCTCTACTACCAGACCCCTACAACGAATCCAAAATGCAGCAGCACCTCTAGTATTCAACCAACCAAAGTTCTCCCATGTAACCCCCCTCTTCCAAGACCTTCACTGGCTCCCCATCTCAGCCCGCATCCGATTCAAGACATTAGTGTTGGCCTACAAGGCAGAAAAAGGAACTGCCCCGCTCTTCCTCCAAGCAATGGTAAGATTCCAAGCCCCAGCCAGAGCACTTTGATCTACCACCTCGGCTGGCAGGCTGGAACCTCCGTCGCTACAAGCTGCACGTAAGAGCCGCGCAGCCCAGTCCAGACTCTTCTCTGTCCTGGCACCGCAATGGTGGAATGAACTTCCTGCAGCGGTTAGAACAGTAGAGTCGCTACCAATCTTCCGCAAGAGACTCAAAACCCACCAAATCCCACAAACAAAAATCCCCTATAACAATCCTTGTTCTATCCTCCTTTAAAAATGTATATTAAAAAAATTCACCTCCTTTCTACTCTGATAGATCAGCTCTTAGAATATTAAGCACTTTGCCGGAATTTAGGCTGTTAGCAATTATTGACTGTTTTGAGGAGTGAATGATAACTTTCGAGTAATGTACTAAAAATGCATAAGTGAAGTAACCTTATGACATGA